>CM032339.1:551182-614186 GCA_019022885.1 Schlechtendalia chinensis | reverse complement strand
TCCGAGCCACATTTTATAGCAGTGTGTCCTCGTTTTATTGTTGAAGTTTTCAGGCTATTGTGAAACATCGATTGCGTCCGAACGACGCACGTTTATATTGTACTCACCGCAACATCTCAACATATTCGCTCACGACCATTTCTTACCGCATACACATACCAAACACTTCGTCGTTATCATTCTGAGAGTTTCAGACTTCACGACGTTGAGGACGAGTTTCTTGAAGAAGTGCTGCACCTTTGCAGAAAACATTCGAATATCATTCATGCCAATAAACTAATACGATTGCATTCCTGTTATTGTGATACGTAAATGAATTCTTATTAAACATTTATAGTGTACGCGCCAGCAGTGGCGTATTTAGGATTTCGTCTAGGGGGGGATATATATGAAAATATTTTATTGACCTAAAGAGCACTTCATAAAATCATACCTATTGGCTATTGTAAATAGGAATATCAAAAACTAAAAAAAATCAAGGGAGGGGATCTATCCCCAATATCCCCCCCCCTCGTAAATACGCCACTGTCTAAATGCATTACTGCGAAGCGTCACTTGGGTTGGATGTCTCGTACGACGCGCATGGCGTATTTTTCCCCATACATAAACAATAACTAGGTATCTAAAATCAAACACATTAAATAACTGATACCTGCTGCAGTATCGTATCCGCATTATTGCTACTTACGTATACGCGATATTACTTGAGGTTTTTTTTTTTTTTTTTTTTTTTTAGCTACAAAAATTTAAATTATAACAGCTCAACAATTACAAATAAGACATTCAGGATAGATAGACAAAGAAAAATAAAAAAAAATACATAAATAAATAAATAAAAGTTTCATAAAATGTATACAGTAGCATTAAGATAATTTATATTAAAAATTCAGCAGTGTTAATAAATTTAAGTGTTTCGATAATTACATGAGGGGATTTGCTATTAAGTATACTTAACGGATTTATTGTTGGAGAGTTATTATTATGGAGAAACTGAAAAAATGGGATGCGTGAGGTATTGAGAGAAGGGCATTCCATGATAATATGAGTGAAGTCGCATATGATTTCACCTTCATGGCGAGTGCAGAAAGGGGAATTATTAAGGGAAAGACGGAATGCATGCGCTGGAAGCAAATTATGACCCGATCTGAGCCTCGAAAATGATATTATTTGAGCCCTGGAAAGAGAAAGATTGAAAAACCAAGGATGAGCTGGAATAATTGGTGAAATCTTCCTAAACCAGGAAGCGAAATCTCTATTTAATGATGTCCATTTGTTTTGCCACATGTTATAGTATTTTTTTTTTAGAATAGTAAGAAAATCGGAAGAAGGAATTTTGAGAGTAGGAGTTCTCATACTGAGATTTGTTGATGAAGCGAGAAAATCGGCCATCTCATTGCCTACAATGCCTGCATGACCTGGAATCCATAAAAACTTAACAGAAAAGCCGAGGATACATAGATGAAAGAGTTTAGATTTTATACGAAGAACTAGAGGAGAAGTATCTGCACAAAAAGAAATGGAGTTAATCGACAGCAGAGCAGATTGAGAGTCTGAAACAATTAAGACATTTTTAAGGATAAAATGCTGGATGTAGTCAAGAGCCATTAGAATCGCATAGCACTCTGTGGTAAATGAACAAGAATGACGGGAAGGGACTCCGAGAACTTTACATTCAGCTCAGGAATATAAAAAGAAAAACCAGCGGAGTTAGGCGAAACTGACCCATCAGTAAACACCAAACAGCAATTTGGAAAATTGGATTCTACATAATCAACAAAAATATGATTTATAGTTAAATAAGGCATGTTAACTTTAGAGTTTTTGATTATTAGATCTTGAAACAAAGGTACAATGTGAACTTGAGGAAGAAATGTTAGAGCATCATAAGGAACATCATAAGAAGTTAGCCGGTTATGAGATACGAGAATTGAAGACGAGAACGAAGTGATTGTAGAGGCAATAGATGCTAGAATAGGAAGCGTTTTGGAGACATATCGCCAATGGGTAGAGAGAGAAAGAAACGAAGTAAAAATAGAGTTATGAGAATTGGACATATGTTTTAACAAGAATTTTCCCGCGAGTTGCCTAGATCGAATTTCTATAGGGGGGCACACACATTCTACTTCCAAACATACATTTGGCATGGATTGTAACGCACCGATAGCAGTGCGAAGGCAGGAAGTAAGTAAGGCATTCAAATTGTTCCGGTGTGTGCGAGAAGCAGACACAAAGAAAAAGGATCCGTAATCTACTTTAGAGCGTATAATTGACTTAAAGAGTAATAATAAGGAAGAAGGGTGAGCACCCCACCAAGATCCTGTTAATGCTCTAAGCAAATTGGACCATTTAGAAATCACTGATTTTAAATAATTAATATGGGGAACCCACCTAAGTTTTGAATCTAATTTAAGCCCAAGATATGTGATTGACTCTGACGGGATGATATTCTTATGATACAGACGTATGGGGGGGAAGTCTAAATATCGCTTCCTAGTAAAAATTATGGATTGACTTTTATCAGGGGCTATTGTGAGAAATGAGAACAAGAGAACGTTACTTAAAGAATGGAGAGCTGCATTTAATTGATGAATTGCATTAGGCAAATATTTATTTATTGAATATACTACAATATCATCTGCGTAAAACAAACAAGAGTATCCTTGAGATGTGAGTTCATTACTTACGGCTATCATATATAAACGTTAAAAAGGATAGGGCTGAGGCAGCTTCCTTGAGGGAGTCCCCTGTATGTAGAGCGATAACATACCAGTCCTGAAGGAGAAATGAAGGATAAATACCGAACGTGAAATAAAGAGAAAATATAAGAACAAAAGAGGGAAGGGACATTAAGAGCTTGAAGACGTGATATAAGAGTGGGGATATGTACAGCATCGTAAGCGCCTTGAACATCAACGAATGTGGCCGGAAGAAATGCACGGTCACAGAAACTTTGATATATAGGACCAATGAAACTAGACAGACATTCCATTGTGCCAAGTCCGCGCCGGAAACCAAATAGATTGTTAGGAAGTAGAGAGTTAGATTCAAGGTACCAATCTAAACGGTTTTTAAGAATAAATTCTGTTAATTTGCAAAATGACGAAGATAATGCTATCGGGCGATAAGCAGGATTTTTTACTGAAGGTTTTGGAATAGGTATTACTTTAAAGTGCCTCCATGAATCAGGTATTACATTATTTATCCACAAATTATTTAAGACAGCAAGAAGGATATCGAAAGCTTTATCCGGAAGGTGTTGTAACAAAAGAGGAGAGATGTTATCCAATCCTGCAGTGGAGGACTTACGAGACGTGATTGCGAGTGATAATTCTTGTTTACTAAAAGGAGCAGAGAAATGAACAGAATTATTATTTTGTGAATCTATATTATTAGGTAGTAATTTCAAAGACACTTCAGACTCGGAAGGAACATAAGGGGGTGAAATTTTGTTACAAAAACTCTCAAACCATTCATCATTGGTAGCCAAGGGAGTATGATTAAGACAATTTTTGAATTTTTTAGCAGTATTCCAGAATTCGTTGAGCGAAGTGGAAGGATCTAGGTTAGAGCAAAGTTTTTTCCAAGAGTCTTTTTTAGCTTTGTTGAGGACTTTGGTTGTATCCGCACGTGATTTTTGATAAATATAAAAATCGTCATAAGAACGAGAAGCTCTAAATTTTTGAAAGTAAAATGAACGTGTTCTTACAGCTATAGTACATAGGTGGTTCCACCAGAGAGGGCTTTTAGGATATTTACCATTGTTCCTTCTTTTTGATGGAATTGATTTGTCTGCAGCCATTAGTAACAATTTGACAAAACGATTAAAATCGTCTAACGGTGAAGGGGATAGTTCAAATGAATCGATCAGAACCGAGACATGATGCGAAAATAAAGTCCAGTCAGCTGCATTAAAGTTGAAGCTAAGAGGATTATTTATATTATTAGAAGGAGAACGTGAGAAGGAATGACCTAGTGACATTTTTATAAGGATAGGATAATGATCACTACCATATGGATCAGATAAGACTGACCAGGTACCAGAGAGCATAATGTTGGGAGAGGATATTGAGAGATCAATACAAGTATCAGGATATGGAGGACGATTGATTCTTGTTGGAACACCGGTGTTGAGTAGACAGAGACCATGCGTGGAGAGCGAAGAATACACAAGATTACCTCGAAAGTCAGAAGAGAGGGATCCCCAGGCGGGATGATGGCCATTGAAGTCACCCCCTATTATAGAAGAACGAGACATAAGAGCAAAGATACTATCCAAAATTTCCAAGGATGGATTAGACGAAGGAGGAATATAAATAGACCATAATTCGAATTTCCTGCCATTAATGACAGCTTTGATACCTACTAGGTCAATAGAATAGAAATCTAACAATTGAATAATGTATTCGTTTAGTTCAATACGTCTAATAGTTACCGAATGTTGAGAAATTATAGCAACTCCACCATAACCATCTATTCTGTCTTGCCGGATAATATGAAATTGAGGTATAGAAAAAAATTAGGTTGGAAGGAGCCACGTTTCGGAGAGAAGAGCAAATTGGCAGAGATTTTCTCCTAATAGGAAAGAAAGCTCATTGGAACGAGCTCTGATACTGCGACAATTCCATTGGAGAATTGAGAGATTATTACTGTTTTTAATATTATTATTCCTGAGTACCATTACTGATTGATGAGAAAAAATTAATGACATAAGACTCAATTAACTTGTTAAGGGATGAATGAGATAAAAGAGATGAAGGACTATTAATAAGTTTGAAAGAGAGCTGATCAGCCAGGGGAGCAACCCAGGACATTTCATCTTGTTTAGCATAAGAATTATTTGACATATACTTTAAAAAAGAGCCATTGGGAAGGGAATATTCCGTGTTTTCAGGGATTGGACCAACGTTACGATTAGAGGGAATGATATTATTTTTCTTATGAGAATATTTAGAGTTATCTTTTCTTTTAAAATATGTTTGTGGCAGGGATAATTTAGGAAATATTTCATTCGATACATTGATAGATGAACTGCTGAGTTCTTTTACAATATTAGGTTTGGACTTAGAAACAGTATCAGAAAAAGAAACAGATTTATTAACAATATTATTATTAAGAATAAATATCGCATCCTTAAAGGATACGTTATCAGTAGCCATAATTTTTTTTATTTTTTTCTGGTGAGTCCATTCTGGGCACGATCGATCGGTGGCAAGGTGCGGTCCTTTACAGTGAAAGCAGGAGGGCACGGTCGTATCCTTTGTGGGGCAAATACCAATAGAATGTTCGGATGCTCCACAATGTTGACAGTTGGGTTTACTTCTGCAGAATTTGGCAGTGTGACCATAGCGCAAGCAATTTTGACAAATAACAGGAGAGCGTATGCTGGGAGATATTCTGAACAATACTTTGTAAACAGAAATTCTTTCCGGAAGGGTTGGAGAGAGAAATTTTAATTCTACCATCTTGGTTGGTGTGGGTGGACAACCATTTTGGCTGGTTGAAACACGACGAAAATTAATAACTTTTACTGACGATTCTAAGCCTTCCCAAAAATCATCCTCAGGAAACGAGGTGTCCAGATTAATAATGCCGTAAGAGTATATCAATGTTGACGGTATATATGCACGTAAACCTAACGCAAGAAGATCTGTTGAAGAAAGACAAAGGTTAGCAGAGTGAACCGAGTCAAACGTAACTTTAACTCTTATGCCAATTGGGTCGATACGCAACACACCTTTGAATTTGTTAAAAAAGAGTTTACCCACTTTCATCGGGTGCAGTTTACCAAAATTATTTTCACTTAAACTTGATTCTACAATAATAATTGGCACGCCTTTGAATTCATCCGAAAACATTGATAAGTTAGGATCTTGAAATAATTTTGTATGTTGCGACTGCGAGACATTAGACAAAGATTTATCATTATTGTTCATTAAAATATGAACCTTATTACGATGGTCGTTAATTGAAGCCATAGAAGTATTATCACCAGCTTGGTGCGATAAATTGTCTAATTCCATATCAGCAGTAGAATCATTTACGTTATTATCGGAGTTATTTCCTACTCCCGCGAATAAGTTATTAAACTGAAATTCCGTACCTTGAGGTAATAATCGAGGTTGATTTTCTATAATATGTTGTAAACTGGGAGAAATTGGAGACGAAGAAGGATTTTTCGACTGTTTGCTTTTTTTTGGTACCACCGTCCATTCTGTTAAAGAATTGTTTCTTTGGAGATTTACATTAATTTTATGATTTGACTTGTTGGGCTTTTGGCCCGGTCCACCCGAGGTGGACGACATATAATGCGTAAACGAAATATAAGCTCGGAGTTAACACAGATAACGCGAAAATACTAGAAACTAAATATAATCGCACGACTGTACACAACGAAGGTAGAGACCGAACTGATTACTTGAGGTTATATCGATAAAAATCAAAGAAAAGAAAAGAAATAAAAAAACCGCCGCCACTATATACAAAATAAAAAACTGTTTTATTAAAAAAAGATACGATGTGTATTGACATGGTCGCGTATGTTATATTGTACATCGGATCGAATATCGTAATCGTTTAAACCGGCCGCTATGTTATAATAAGTAACAATACGATAAGTGATTTTAAGTTACTAACTGCCAAACTAAAAGACTCGGACAGAACCTGTCATTACAATATAAGAAGGAAAAGCCACAACAGACGTTTACGGCCTCGACTACCTCAGGACATCCTCCTGACGGACACCGAAGTGTCCTTATCAGATAATGGAAACCAATACTAAATATAAATAAGAATAATTAATTATAATCATTACTATTACTGTAATTACCATTAGCATTAACAAAACATAAATGTTGTCATACTTTTATTAGCAATAGCCTTAGTTAGCTTTAATTCATATTGATATGGTTGTATAAAAAAAAAAAAAAGTTGTAATAGCGCTCGATGTATTGAAACATTTTAAAACTTCAATAAATAAATAAAAATTAAAGAAAAGTAACTGACTACATATTGAATGGCGTATACAAAACGAAGTATCACTGTACGTATTTGGAAGGATGGCGTGAGACTATTTTTTTTTAATCGCATCTTCCTCGGCACACTATTAAAACATCCAAAATATGTAGAGACACAGTTGAGAGAATCTTATACAATCGAACAATTTTACAAAAATTAATATGATTCATATACCGTAGCTGTGAACCCGAGATTGGCAGCCTACGCCTATTCACTTGACTGTATATTAGCACGCGATAATATCCAATGGCCAGGGCAGAGGACGCCTCGGCTGGACTAAGTACCTAACCGAGACGCCAATCGATCTAGCGCCGATCAAGACCGAGACCTCCGAAATCTCGTACCGTATTAGCACGACGATGCGCACCCACGGGCGCAGTTTGCCAGAGTACTTAACCATCCGTAAGAAACACAGCCCGTGCGAATCCAACCCAGACGAGCTAGGCTCGATCCATGTCTGTACGTCCACGGGGTGGTCCTCGTGACGAGGCTTTAGCGACACCCGTACTCCTATTCTTGCTAGCAAAAATGATAGGACATGCCTTGAACGATCTTCGACTCCGCCACTCTATCGTCTTAAGGTAGTTTTTATCGACGTTAGACATCAGTTTCTCGCGTCATCGGAAGTGTGAAATCCGAGACTAAACTCTGAGTCTCTGGGGCCGTAACCCGAGTGAAAGACATGTAGATCTTTCACCCACCCAAGTCAGTACGGTGTATTTGGCTCAAGCACCTCCCAAGAGTTTCGACCGGACAAAATGAACACCTCATCCACTTGCCATGCACAGCATTATTAAGGCCACACACCCCTTAAAGGGATTTATCATTCAAGTCCATCTCCTCCTAGCCAAGAAATAGATTGTCCCGCGGACGACCCGTCCAGAAGGCTGGGACCGTACTCTAAGCCGCCCGCAAGGAGACCTAACATGTATAATGATGATAATATTTTATCTTTTTTTTAAAATTATAATGCAATACATACAAACAGCAATTCAATTTATTTAACAAAACAATATAAAAAAAAAATATGATGATAAATCAATAATTAACAAATGAAATACAAAATACAAAAAATGAAAAAAGGAATAACAGCAACAATAACAACAGAATAAAAAACTATTGTGTTTGTTATTTAACAATAATTAATACAATTTTTTTTTTAAATTTATAAAGATTAATAGTGTGTAATATAACATTCAATTTAAATAATTAAATAACAAAATAACGTGTCACAAAAAATGATAGTAACAAGTTCGAAAAAATTTATGTAAATAAATAATTTTTAAAAAACGAAATTCAAAAAATAAAAAAAAACAATTATGAAAATGAAATTACAAAGTATACAACAAAAAACAACACAGATACAAATTTTAAAAGTAATCAGACCTAGTTTTGCATTATGATTTAGAGACCAATCAGAAAGAATTTTCAAAAAATAGGAAAAGGGATTAACATAGTCGATATAGAATACGTATAATACTAAACACTATAGCAAACCAAGTTGCATGGAATAGCTGTTGATAAAATTTTTTTTAAAGTATAAAAATGAATTTTAAAGGTATCTTTCTAACAGTGATCGACTGTCGTCAGGCGTGTGTATTTCTTGAAGATAACACGCGCGTCTATAACAAACAAATCGCCATGGTTTCCACGTGAACTGGAAACACTATCGTCGCAGACCGACGGATGTATCTCTCATTCAATAACCAACGGTGAACCGTTATTAACATAAACATTTTTTTTTTCCAAACTCGTATTATTTTCATATACATTTATTCTTTATACTTTGCTTTTTACATTTATATACGTTGATTGACATTGTTACATTTTAAGTTTTTCCAATTATTTTCATAATTTTTTTTATGGTTGAATTTTCACATTTTTTTTCTGTTTAAAGGTTTTTTGTATTTGATGAAGGATATGATGATAGAAGATGCGAGACAGGTAATAAACAACATATTTAATTACTCTATTCATTCCATCTATTGTCTGTATGCGTAATTATATTTATTCGAAAACAAATGTATCCTTTCGACTTGTTTAGTGTCTGTTACCTATATACGATTGAAATTCAAAGCCGTGTTCCCGCTATTATTGTTTATTAGACTATGCGACATTGAATCCGCTATGAAAATTAAAAAATTGAATTTGTACTTTTGACTTATATATACGAATACGAAACCCCCTCTTGGAACTCACCTTGCCGTGGTGAGGGGGCTTGATCGGTCGTTCGATGAAGCTTAGTGCTATGCCAACGGTGGTGTATTCCACCAGCAGGGTCTCCCATGTTGGTACGGACTAAGCAGAGAACGTCTTGACTAAGAGTTCTGAGCCGGCCCTTACTTTAATTAGTTGGGGTCGGTAAGGCTGGAGGGAGCCTGCTATCAGTTAGCAAATCCCTGCCGACCTGGCGGTTAGGTATAAAACGCGGAGAAAGTCACTCCTTAAAACTAAATATGAACGTATATCACAGAAGTATTGTTACCACCCCAGGGTCATCGGAACCCCAGGGGTCGGCAGTAGTGGATGGATCCGGGGTAAAGCCCGGGTCCAACGTAGCGGGTCCACTACGGTCGTCGTTCAGTAACCGCGAGGACACGGGGGTAGTCAACCAGGCCCCCGTCGTTCTAATTGCTACTGGGAAAAACAACGAACAGTGGAGAATAGAAAATAGAAAGAGTATGGTACGATCAGACAGGCCGCGGCCATTGAAACACGAGCAGCAGCATGAGCAACATCGAAGACCGCTGAAGCAGCACTCGCAAGGGGAAAAGACAATGAAGGAGAAAATTGAATGTCCGCTTCCAACAGCGGTAGTAGGCGTTTTCAAAAAACGAAAGCTTCAACAAATGGACGAAATTAAAATTGAAGAATGTACTGCTAATAAAAAACTAAAAATACTTAAAATGAAGGACAAACAAAAAAGCAACACAAATGAAAGTGTAAGTGACGTTCTAGAGAGAATGATATGGAATATGGAGATTTTTTTCTCGATTTATTAATTGTTATATTTTTCGTGTAGGATGAAATCAATGCATATCGTTCATCACCATTAAGTGGAAACGAAACCGATGACGAATTGTACACGGAATATATTAAATTAAGCAAACCTAAACAACCAGACGTAAAATTAAAAATTAATGACTGGTTTAACCTAAATACAAGGAAATATTCAGAAGATATAATTACTAAAGGGGTGAATATGAAGTATTTTACTGGTGGTGAAGACATAGATGCGTTTATACGGATTATCTCGTTAATTGAGAATGGTACGGACAACGAACAGTTATTAAATACGGATAATCGAAATGAATCACAAGAATTTGTAATTATTCATATTCAATATTTCGATGTGTATGTTGTATACACGTGCAGTGTTGTAGTCGAAAGTATTTAAATATTATTGTTAAAGACAGTATTAATAGGGTGTTGAACCCGAGGAATAAATTATATGTTCTCGTATAGTGTATAGGTAAATCACATATTTATAATTATAAGTTTATTCTGATAGACAACAGCACTGTATCGGTTCGTATATATACTAAAAATTGTACACAACATACGTTACTAAACAAATTTTACAATATAAATTAACATTTTAGATTTGTCCGCCATTGGAGTGGGCTCATCTAGTTTACTTGGCCATAAAAAATTCAACTCGTGAGTTTGTTACGGTTTATGAAATTGAGAAATTCGTTAAGTATGTCATTTTATTTATTTACGTTTGTAATCGGTAGACATTATTGTATTATAGTAATATCAACTTTTTAGACGTTGGTTTCCGTTTTATCTGGATAAACCTGTACTTAACAATATTTGTTCAGCGTTAAGACGCTACGATCAATGTTTTACGAGCTGTCCCAACTTGACCGAAAAAAGCGTTTGGACTATTCACAATGATTTCATAAAAATTTTTGAAGATGAAACAATGTTTTACGTTAGAAACTATGAGAACATAATAAAATCAGCAATGTCTAATCCTGGTATCTACAATATTAACACATTATTTAATATATGATTTTTAATTGTATTATTGATTTTTTATGACTGATTCCACAAGAAATTGTTATTACCGAATAGTACTTAATGTTTTGTAATCTTTTAACTCGAAAAACAATGCGGTATATAATTTTATGCTTCCATATTTTTGTGTTACAGATCAATTGTCAATTTTAGTGAAAGGTTACGGTTTGTGTTATTTGGGATATGATGAATGTATGTTTGGATAAACAACAAAAATAGAATGAATAATGAAGATAATAGGTTTAGTTGTGCCTGCAATTAATTTTAGGTAATTTTTTGTTTTACTAAAGATTAATATTATTGTGTTAGACAAGTTTTTGAATAAATTTATAGTTTTGATCTCAAAATTTATTGTTTTCATATATAGTTTTTAAATCTTATATAAAATATTGGTGAATTCACGTTATTATTTTTGTTCATTACATTATGTTTATAGTTTTTGAAGTGATAATGATTTGAAAATTAATACTTTTTGTCTAAACTTTAAATAAAGTGTGTAAAATCATTATAAATATATGAAGTAATTTAAAATGTATTATGAGTGATTCTTTGGGTATAATATTTTTTTTGGATTTTGTATAGATGGGCATATGACACTTTATTTGTTGTAGGTTTAGAACAATACGTCCAATTTAAAATAATAATTAATATATATTAAATTTAAATTTTTAACTATATTTTATTAATCAAGTGTATTATTTTTGTTTATAGATTATTATGAAAATGATATATCACCTACAAATGGAATATTATTATTTTTATTGTTTACCTACAACTTCAACTTGTTATTGAAACGTATAATTTTTAACTAATTTGTATTAGATTATTTGTTATTTGTTAATTTTTTTATAAATGATATGTCTCGTACTAGTGGAATTATATTATTCTTATTGTTTACCAACAATTTCGGCTGGTTAATCAAATGTTGAATATATGAACATTTGTTAACATTGTTTATTCATGTTGTATATAAAAATTTAATTAAAATGTCTTTATTATTTAAATGTTTTTAATTTTTAAATTATTATCTAATAATTTAATATAAGATATTATATATTATAGAAATTTATTTCTATAACATAATATATATATTTATATATATAATTATGTGTGTGTGTGTGTGTGTATTATCAACTGGTAAGTTCAGATACTTGATTAGTAAATACTTCTTCTGCTGGCATTCATTACTTTTGAAGAGTTTTTCTCTGCCATCGCGATTTGCAACTATTCTTCCCTTTTATGAACTATTGTTCTCCACTCTCGTATTCCTATTTTCTTGAGATCTTCTTCCACTGTATCCAACTATCTCTTTCTAGGACGTTCGCTTGGTTACTTCTCTGTGGGTCTCAATTCTAACACCGTCCTAACCGTTTCTTCCCCATTTCTGCGCATTACGTGACCAAGCCATTGTATTCGCTAGCCACTTATGAAACTACTGACTTGTGCCAGTCCAAGCTCATCTTGTAGTTTCTGATTAAATTTTCTGCTCAATGCTACTGTTCTGTTATCATATACAAGACCACAGATTATTTTTTATATTTTATTTTCAAACGACCTTAATCTTCTTTCTGTGTTATTGGTGGTGGTCCAGGTTTCGCAACCATAGGTTAACGTGGGCCTTATTATTGCTGTGTATAACCTTGCCTTTGTTTTCTTTGAGAATAATTTTGATTTTAGAAACTTATTTAGTGCAAACGCTGTTCTTTCATCTTTTGTTATTCTTATCCCAATCTCTCTTAACCAGTTATTCTTGACACTCAGCATGGCTCCTAAGCATTGAAACTCGTTAACTTTTTCATAACCTACGTCTTCATCATCATCGTCTGTATTCCTTTCGTTCTCTAGTAATTTCATTATCTTTGTTTTCTCCCTATTGATTTTTAGTCCTACTTTACCAGCTGCAGTTCCAAGATATGTGACATTTTTTAGTGTCATTTAACGAGCTTCATAATATGTTTAAATCGTCCGCAAACTCCTTCTGTATTTCTCTTATTGTTTCCTCCAACGCTAAATTAAATAGCATTGGAGACAGCGTGTCCCCCTGTTTTAGGCCAGTCCTTACTTGAAATGCTTCCGACAATATATTATCCACTTTTACTTGATATTGTGTGTTCTCCATACACATTTTGGTCAGACCTATTAACTTCTTTGGGATCCCAACTTCATCCATTATATTGTACAAATTGTCCCGGAATATACTGTCATAAGCTTCCTTAAAGTCAACAAATAGCTGCCAAATATTTTACCTGTATTCGTGCTTTTTCTCTATGATTTGGCCAATTAATGACAAATGCGTTATCGTTGATCTCCCTTTCCGAAACCCGTACTGGCATCCTCCTAGATTCTCTTCCACATAAGGTTCTTGTCTTAGAGAATATTTTGTATGCTGAATTTAATAATAATATACCTTTATAATTTTCACAATCTGTTTTATCTCCTTTTTTATGTAACGGTATAATTATCGATTCATTCCAAATCGTTGGCACATTTTCATCCTTCCTAATCGTCTGGCATATTTTGAACATGGCGTAATGTAACTGTTTGCCTCCGTATTTTATTAGTTCCGATGGTATACTGTCCGATCCAGGTGCCTTCCAATTTTTTAAACTATCTACTGCTTTATCAGTTTCCTCTTGAGTTACTTCATTCAACATTGGTTCGGCTTTTTGGAAGGTTGTACCTAATGTTGGACTTACTGGTACCTCCGGATTCAATAGTTTTTTAAAGTACTCTTCCCACCTTATAGTTTTTAATTCTGGTTCCATAACTATTTCTCCATCACGATTTTTAACAGCATTCAGGCTTAGGTTGAATTATTTATATTGCCTGATGGTTCTAAAGAAATTCACTAAAGATTAGTGAATACTGATACAGTTTAAATTATTATTTTTGTGATTTTTAAGTCTCTATTTCCTATTCAGAATAGTGTTTGTGCGTAGTAACGTAAGTAAATATGTAGTAGTGTAAAATAATTTGAAAATGGAAGTCATAGCTAGTGAAAAATGTACTGTGTTTCTAAAAAACGGGTATGAGTATAAGATTCTTAAAATGTTTAATGATGGTGTATGAAAATAGACCTGTTACAAAAGTACATGTAAGTGTTTTTTTAAATCGTTTAAATCAGTGATAATACTGAAATTTTCAATGAACACAATCACGGTAAATCCAAAGAACAAGACATTAACCGGCGAAAATTAAGTAATAATCTCAAGGCGAAAGTGGTAGAGGAAATATCGGCGCTGCCATCGAAGCTTGTTTTCAGAGAGTTGAAAAACACTAATATCGATAGTATAAATTTAAATGATATTTCTTTCATAAATAGAAACATAAGGAATGTGTGTTTACGCGTTCTTCCCAACATACCAATAAACATAACTGAAACGAACGCTGGTTTAAATGTAATTAGATTAGCTAATATAAAATTACGTTCAGCATCATGTTATCGAATGTAATGATTTACCATTATTTTTCAATATAGAGTTATAGCAAAAATATAAAATCTTTAACCAAGTAATTCACATAAGCGACATCTAAAACACCTCGTGGCTCGTTTATGTTATTGTTTTTTGTTTTTTCCGGGACTCAACCTAAACTTACCTAAATTTTTTTTCCGCACCTAATTTACCGAAAAACGGTAATTTAGGACTCAATTTACCAATTCCGCTCAACATTTCCTTGAACGCTTGTTTCGAATAGTAAAAATTTTTGATCTTCTTTAGGTTATATTGTCGTTTCTCCATAAAGTTGAAATAGGTCACGTCGTTTTTCGCATGGAATTTTTGTATTTAACATCGACGCAGCGGCGTAGGTTAGGTAGTCATGTATTTATAACAATTTTATATATATACACAAAGTGTTTCTTAATTGAATACCGTAAATTCGTACACACATTCAGTGGGTAGACACAACAACGAAAGTTTTAAAATTCTTATTCCTAGAATATTAATGGAAATATTAATATTAATGATATTAATGTAAAAATTAATGCTCTAATATATTCCTGCGAAATTCTTAAATAATTAATAATTATAAATATTATTTTATTATTATATTATTAATAATAATAAAACAAGTAATAATTATAGTGGGAAATGTAATGCGACACACACAGTATACAATCCGCGTGCCTATAATGAAGTACAATGTAATAACAGGCGTTATAATTCAAATCCGTCTAGTCGTGGTACTCTATTTGAAAGAAATAACAAATTTCCGGGACACGTTTTCGTTTTAAAATTGTTAACGTTTCCGAAGTCGCGTACTTTTTCTTTCAATATTATGTACATTACGACGGTGACATATGGCGATTAGGATTCAAAAACACCAAACCTCCTTGCCCGACCCTGTGTAATACAAGTTACTTCTAATTCACGAAACTCGATATTTCAAGAACAATAAATTCCACTAGAAAGTAGAACGTATCGATCTCTCGAAATGTGGAACAATGCTCTCCGTAAGGATTATAGATAATTTGTACAACGTCGGAGGTCTAATCGGATAACAATGACTTATAAATTCATCCGTTTCGGATTTCATCAAACAGCTGGCCGTGGTGTCGGCGAGTATGAAGCTGTAACGGGCTACAAACACAGATTCATCAAGTTTAGAAGCAAATCCGTTAACGTTCAAAATCTGAAATCGATCGATACTGCGAGTGGTTTCATAGTTTTCACACAAAACGGTTTCGAATGTGCTAACATCGTAATAACGCGCATTATGAGTGTTTTGCGGTAAAACTATACGCCAAGTATAATAAATAATGAACGTGATTGTGTTTAGGAGAAGACATCGTGCGGAGACGGATAAATTAGAATTCGTATGTGTGTGCGTGTTACTCATATATATTTACGGACGACAAAAGCATAAATAACGCATAAAACGATAGGAGCTTTATAGGTCTATACACGCGACCAGAATATTTTCACGTATGTCGGAAAAACCGCGAAGTATTCCGGAAATGTATAGGTTCGAGCTACTTAAATTTAAAAAACTCCGCCGAAACAGCCGAAAAAGAAGAATGCGCATTAAAAAACATCCGCGAGATATACACGCATGATACGATAATTTTTAATTTGATTTTCTTTATCCACCAAAACTTCTCCGCATGTCTGCACATAAATAAATCCGTAAAAAGCATTTTTATTCGTATAAAACGAACTTGAAGTTGACGCGTTGAGTAAAACAAAAGAATACCACAATATAATATTTTACAAATGTCCGCTGGTATTTGTGTAGTGAGTATAATACAGATCACACAAAACGTATCGTATCTTCTCGCGCCTATTTTAAATGCACGCTCTTGTCTCATATGCGTGTGAATTCCGTACCAATAATAACATAGTTGTTAGCTGAAAACTAAAAAAATAACCAGAGTACGTAGTTTCTATGGTGATCAACAAATCATATCAAATTCAAAATAACAGCATAATAAACAATTTCATTCTTGTAAACGGTCTTATTTAATAACGCCCACACTGAAATCACATCTCCGGCTCAATCACCATAAATGATTCTACATGCAACAATGTCCCACAACATCAGGACTTAACCACCACAGCTCACTCCTTCTGTGTCAGCCACACTGGCCTGACTAAAATCGTTAATTAATTAACGAGACTGGACATCAGAGCACGTGCTGTATACTCAGTAACAGTACGGATCGGATGTTATTTTTAGTGAATATAGTTCGGATGATAGTTGGTGAGAAGATGAAAATGGATTCATATCTTCGCCATATCAGAGACCACTGGGATGACAAATAACCATGACAATATATTCCAACGCTCGCAGTTCACAGTTCAAGAGTTTTAGACAGATTGAAGTCCTGATATTCGTTC
Organism: Schlechtendalia chinensis; assembly: GCA_019022885.1. Lineage (NCBI taxonomy): Eukaryota > Metazoa > Arthropoda > Insecta > Hemiptera > Aphididae > Schlechtendalia > Schlechtendalia chinensis. The sequence continues at coordinate 597,312 of CM032339.1, read as the reverse complement.
TCGAATAATTAGGGCGCTGACGAGGTAAATTTATTAATTGTTTTAAATGATTTTTTTCTCTTTGGATTTGAATGATATTTCCGTTAACAAGTACAGTAAACTTAATTCGGCTATGTGGTTTCTGTTAAAATTTGTAATGTAAAATCATCAATAATAATAATTTTAATAAACACGTTCAGTAATCTGTATTTTTTTTTTTTTTTTACAATTTTATTTGATCTCTGAATTTTTTTAATCAAAGTTGATTTTTTTCAGGGATTTCATTATGCCGTCGTCTAATGAGAATAACTTAGAGACTGATAGACTTTGCTTACGATCGCGATTGGAGTTTGGAAGGTATTTGGATGGACTATTTTAAATACTTGTAAAATTGGATGATGAATTATTAATTACTTACGCTCCTTCTCTTATTATTTTTAAATCGTTGTATTCCAACCGGTTGTTTGTTATTTGGCTTGCTAGTTAACGCGCTATATACTAGTATACAATTTGCATATTATATTTGTAAATATTTTAAGTTTAACAGGTTTATACATATATATATATATATATATATACGAAAATAAGACTACTTAAAAAGATTTAAAACGTATACATTTTCAAAACAAAACAATATACGATATATACGTATATGTATGTATATAATATAACATTAATTTTTGGATTTAATGGATCATATTGAATATATACAAAATTTGTTTAAGGTGAAAATTTTTTTCCGTGAGAGACAACATGGTGAGTTTGTTTTCCAAAAATATTCTATATATTTATATAATGTTCGTTTGATAATCGGTCTGATCGCCTACATTTTTAATTAATTTTGACAAAACATTTTAAGTTCAATGACCTAACCTAACCTAACCTGGTATATTTTTGTTAGTGAATCAATAATGAGTTTTGAATGGTAATATAATATAATTTTAAATCTAATATATCAGGACGAGATTCGAAAAGTTAAAGAAATTGATTTTATGGAATAAGTGAGGAATTAGTTAATACATAGGTTATGAATCTTGCATCATTAATTTTGCTCGTACTATGACGGAACCAATGATATCTAATGGGTCGAAAATCGTGACAATATCTTACGTTTCGTAATGGTTATCTAAAATTCGATATTATTTATATTATTTTGAAACATTTCTTGTATTCTATATCATTTCATATATTTTCGTAGTGCTTTTTTCCAATTCAAGTATTTGCATGTGTACATTTTCCTTATCTGGCATATCAGAATAATATTGGATCGTTTGATGTTCATTTACGAAGTTTCAAACCGGCACTATTCAATAACAAAATTAGTTGGTTTCGTAATAATATTGCGTCTTTACTAGTTGATGCTCCACCCAAGTAGTTTAATAATAGTTTGTGTAGTTTTTAATGTGATACATACTTCTGGGTATATGTTATATTTACTTTCAGCTAACTTATTTAAACACGCAGTGACTAGAAATGAGGCTGGTGTTGTACCGTAAGTCACTGTTTATAATTGGTAATAATTAATTAGCTGTTCAGTTTCTTCACGCCATATTCTTTTTTGATATTTTCGGTGATATTCATTAATTCACACTTGACGATACATTTTTGAAATATCAGCTGTAAGTGCATAATTACAAGTTCGAAAACAAGCTGAAATATAAATGAGTTCTTCTTGTACGCTTGGTCCTTTAAATAGACCATTATTGAAACTTAAACCAGTTGTAGTTTAGCATGAAAAAAGGGTGAAAAGGGACATTCTAAGCCAAGTGGTGCCATGGTACTATACATTTAATACGACCGCCGTCTTGCTGCTGCCTGGTGCTATACCTTTAACAGGGCCGTAATCGGTACTACTGAAACCTGCGTTTAAACATGATATAACCCTTTATAATTTGCGTAAATTTGCATATTTTTTTAAAATTTATACATATTTGCATAATCATTTTTTTTTAATTATAAGAAAACTGCAAAAAAAAATTGTATTTCCAGGGATGTAGTCGAACCGTAACTTTCCACAAATGATGTTAATCTAATCTCGTACGTATATATTCCGACTTGACTACCTCGACCCTTAGAAATATTCTTAATATCGATGTATATTTATTTGATGAAAATAATATAATATTATTATGCACCATGCGCATACGCTTCAACCGGCGTATCACGAAATATTTATGACCAGCCTGCTGCCCACTACCCATGTCATCTATGTTAACGATTCGTGTTTTGCTCATCTCCGATCTCCTACCCATCCCGCTACCTATTTCATTCGGATGTGCCACGAAATATTTTTAACAAACTAGTTATAAAACATTTTGTAAAGACAATTGTTGAAATAACAAAAAGAATTGAACATTTGTTTAAAACAATAATACCTATTATTATAACAGACGAGGAAAAACGTGAACATGCGTAAAAAAAAAATATGAATTTATGTTCATATAATTTCGAACATGAAAATAATAAAGTTGCAGACCACTGTCATCTGACAGGGAAATTTATTCAAACTCTGCGTTATAGATGTAATTCGAAATTGAAAACAACAATTTTCATCCCGTGTTTTATTCACAATTTTTCAAATTAAGACTCACATTTTATCGTGCGTGATGTAGGCTACGATAGCAAAGCAATAACACTAATACCAAACACTGAAGAGATGTTCATTTCGTTCTCAAAATTTGTTAGTAATAGGTATATTATACAATTTATTGATACCGTTAGATTTATGGCATCAAGTTTGGCAAATTTGGCGTCAAACCTTATTTTTAAGGTTAAAGCTTCAAATTTTCAAAAATGTTAAAATTTTTTAAAAATAATGATACTATTTGATATTATTTGAAATCAGTTGTTTTGATGAAAACCCCCTTTCCCAGTTCGTCCCTTCAACAGTCGCCAGGCGTGTGTGTTTCGTTCGGACAACAAGCGTACATGACCAAACAACTCACCATGGTTTCCGTACGTATACGAATCACTAGCCTCGTGGAGTGACGGATTTTTCTCTCATTCAATAACCAGACTTAGCAACGTCATAATCACAAATTTTCTTCTCGAATCCAACTAGTACCTTTTTCAAAAACATTTATTTCTTATACTTATCTTCATACACTCAAAAACGTTGATTTACATTGTTGCATTTCTAGATTTCTTATTTTGTTTAAAAGTTTTTGGTATTCGTTAAACGATATAGTAGTGGCAGATGCAATGCAGGTAATATATTATGTATTTAATTACGTCGATCATTCCCTAATTTGTACGCGTAATTAATGTTTACACGACCATCCCTCTCGATTGTTTGTTGTCTGCTAGTGTGTTTATAAGACCGACATTCAAAACCGTGCACTTGCTTTCATAGTAAATAAGATTCCGCAAATGTGGCGCGTTATGAAAAATCTGCAACACAATATAACGTAAGTACGTCTCAAGTCAGGTACTTGAAAAAGCATATAAATAATTTAGAAGAGTAGTATCAGAAATATGAGTTTGTGGTCATTTTATAGTTTAATATGTCTATTATTTGCATTTGTTCAATTTTGATTTGTCGTTATCACGTGCATTGTCGTTATGCTACGATTCATAATGCGGACGGGACATGATCGACGCGAGCGTATAATTAGTTGAGATTGAACACTAACGTTCTTAAAACAATAAAAAGAACATATTCCGGCAGGACGTTATTTGTGATTTTGCTACAAATTTGATTGAAATATTAGGTTGGGTTAGGTTCCCCCTATAGATCGGTTGTGCTCTTTAGCGAGTCGTACATCGTCGAACATCCAGGCTGATGGTGCGACTTGTAAGGCCGGGCAGCAATCGGGGTCTTTTGCGTCAGACTTTCGCTCGTAGACATGGTGATCGACGACGGATACTTGGCAGCGTTCTACGCGTTAATAGTTGCTACACGTTTCCCACTGATACTCCGGCTGTGTTAGAACGGTTCCTGGGGTAGATTTTGCTTCATACCGTGGCACAGGAGTCGACATGATCGACGGCCAGACCACACAGGCAGAGGCAAATATTAGGTTGTGTTAGGTTCCCCCCAGATCGGTTGTGCTCGTTAGCGAGTCGTACATCGTCGACCATCCAGGCTGATGGTGCGACTTGTCAGAACGGGCAGCCATCGGGGTCCTTCACGTCGGACTCTCGCTCACGGACGTGGAGATCAGCGACGGATACTTGGCAGCTAAATAGAGGCAGCGCTCTACGCGTTAATAGTTGCTACACGTCTCCCGCTCTTACTCCGGCTGTGTTAGAATTGTTCCTGTGGTAGATTTGCTTGGTACCGTGGCACAGGAGTCGACATGATCGTCAGCCAGACCACACGGACAGAGGTAATGAAATGTATTCGGAAATTAAATTAAAAAAAATTAAAGCTGAGCGTTAATCCGGACCGAGACCGGTGGACGATGGGATCGTCATAGCAACAGCGATAGACGCGGTGGAAGACAGAAAGCCCGAGTCGTCATACCTTGCTGAACAGACACACGCTGAGGTTTGTACAGACTAGCTTAAACCACTGTAGGTAATCCCAGGACCTGTTTTGGGTGTTCGTCGGTACAGAGGGTATCTCGGTGGTTTACGTTAAAATATGTCACACCTGTTGACTCTCGCCAACTATATGATATGTTATTGTTATTAAAAGTGAATTTTTAGAAAATGCAATGTTGCAGATTTTCTTCAAGTCCACGAAAACTGGAATTTTTTACGATATAATAAGGTGATTTTTTTTTGTTTGTTTATACGTATATGTTTTATAGGTAAACAACTATTATTTCAATTATTCTAATTCAGAATGATATGTTGTTAGGGTTAGGGACGTTTTCGGCTTGTCTTTAAATGTGGTCTCGTATGCGCGTTATTATCCGTATCTTCAATGAACAATAAATAAAAATATAAAAATAAAAACAATAATACACGACGACATGGTTACGCGTGTCAATGCATGTGCGATAATGTTTTAACAGCCGTCTTACTATTCATAGACACACACATATGTATATATCTAAATATAAATTTAATTGTTACTAAAGATTGAATTTTACCTATCTAGATACCAGCAACAAAAGATATCGTGAATGAAGCGGAAATCTACCTAAAATGCGTTTATGGTATTGCACCACATTTGTTTCTTTCAGTTGACGAAGCGATGGAAATTTTCTGAAAAATTTCAAAACTCCAATTGAACGTGAATGGTATTTTACAATTTTTCTATACATAATTCATATCATATAATTAAAGGACCGGCGGGTGCTGTGGATGCCAGTTCAATGTTATGCTTAGATGAAAGTTGTATATAGCAGTGGTTCCTAATTAAAAATATAATTATATACTTCACCATAGGTCCGCGGACCCTATGTTGGAAACTACTGGTATTGAGTGTTCTTGAACTATTTATATGCGCCAAGCATGGACCCAAATTTAATATTTGTATCATAATTTTAATCTTACTTTCATGTAAAGTAATTCAAAATTATGAACATATTTTATATATCATTCTAAATTTCGGGGAGGATTGAACCCCAACCTTTGCGTTCACCTTGCTTTCGTTATATATATATAAATATATACACGATGATATAAATACGTAAAATTAGTTGTTTTGATGGAAACCCCCTTTCCCAGTTCCTCCCTTCAACCGTCGCCAGGCGTGTGTGTTTCGTTCGGACAACAGGCGTACAAGACCAATCAACTAACCATGGTTTCCGTACGTATAAAAATCACTAGCTTCGCGAATCGACGGATTTGTCTCTCATTCAATAACCAGACTTGGCAACGTCATAATCACAAATTTTTTTCTCAAATCTAACTCATACCTTTTTCATAAACATTTATTTCTTATACAAATCTTCATACACATATATCCATTGATTTACATTGTTGCATTTCCAGTTTCCCTATTTTTTTTTAAAGTTTTTGTATACGTTAAATGGTATAGTGGTGGCAGATGCAATACAGGTAATATATTATGTTTCTAATTACGTCGATCATTCTTTTGTTTGTATGCGTAATTAATTTTTACACGACAATCGCTCTGGTTTGTTTGTTGTCTGTTAGTGAATTTATAAGACCGACATTCGAAACCGTGCACGTGCATTCATAGTATATTAGATTGCGATAATGTAGGGCGTTATGATAAATCTGCAACACAATATAACGTAAGTACGTCTCAAGTCAGGTACTTGAAAAAGCATATAATTAATTTAGAAAAGTAGTACCGAAAAGAGGAGGTTGTGGTCATTTTATAGTATAATATGTCTATTATTTGCATTCGTCCAATTTTGATTTGTCGTTATTACGGACGGGAGATGATCGACGCACACATATAATTAGTTGAGATTGAACACTTACGTTCTAAAACAATGAAAAAAACATATTCTGGCAGGACGTTATTAGTGATTTTGCTTCAAATTTGGTTATATATTAGGTTGTGTTAGGTTCCCCCTATAGATAGGTTGTGCTCGTTAACGATTCGTACATCGTCGACCATCCAGGCTGATGGTGCGACTTGTCATGACGGGCAGCCATCGGGGTCATTCGCGTCGGACTCTCGCTCGTGGACATGGTGATCGGCGACGGATACATGGCAGTGAATATTGGCAGCGCTCTACGCGTGAATAGTTGAAACACGTCTCCCGCTCTTACTCCGGCTGTGTTAGAATCGTTCTTGTGGTAGATTTGCTTGGTACCGTGACACGGGAGTCGACATGATTGTCGGCTAGACCACACGGGCAGAGGTAATGAAATGTATCCGGAAATTAAATTAAAAAAAATTAAAGCTGAGCTTTAATCCGGACCGAGACCGGTGGACGATGAGAACGTTATAGGAACAGTGATAGACGCGATGGAAGACAGATAGCCCGTGACGTCATCCCTTGCTGAACAGACACATGCTGAGGTTAGTACAGACTAACTCAAACTACTGTAGGTACTCCCAGGACCTGTTTTGTGTGTTCGTTGGTACAGAGGGTATCTCCGTGATTTATGTTAAATTATGTCACACCTGTTGACTCTCACCAACTATATGATATGTTATAGTTATTAAAAGTGAATTTTTAGAAATGCCAATGTTGAAGACTATCTTGAAGTCCACGTTCACTGGAATTTGTTATGATGAATTTTGATGAATATTTGTGTTTGGATATACGTATATGTTTTATGGGTTAACGACTATTATTTCAAATATTCTAATTCAGAAAGTTATGTTGTTAAAGTTAAGAACGTGCGAGAAGTAAAAAACTTTGCGACAAATAAATGATTGTTTCTCCTTATAAAATAAATGTTAATTCACCTCGTTTGAGATACATAGTTATAAAAAATAATACGCGTTCAAACTTTCTTATTTCTAAATACATGCGCGATCGATATTGAATTATTATTATTATTATTATTATTATTATTATTATTATTATAATTACCGCTTTATATATATTTTATCATAATCGAATATTCAATCAAATTCGATTTTGCCGGAACACAACGACAGAACACGGGACGTATATTACCTAATTTATACACACATATAAAATATTAATATATACAAGTAGTTGTTCCTGGTTTAGACTAAAAGACGATCGCATCCCAAAATATAAGTTAAAAAAAGGAAATATTATAATTTAATTTTTTAATGTATAAATAATTTAATTGTTCATTCAAAACTATATAACTAATTTATAACAAATAACTAATTTAACAAATTTAAAGACAAACATAAAATAATAGTACATATATAATAAGGCTAATGTATATTGTATAATCGTATTGTAAGTACTTATAACATTAAAAAAAAAGGATAATCTTGCATTTAATTGGTTTTCATAATTATACGCTAATACAAGCGATTTCCAAGTCCAGTATCTACTTGTATAACTTTAAGTTTTAAATGCATACTAGATCTCAATATACTCCTTATACACCCACACATATGTATATATATATATATATATATATATATATATATATATATGTATATTATATTGTTACTAAAGATTGAATTTTATCTTTCTAAATACCAGAAACAAAAGATATCGTTAATGAAGCGGAAATCAACCTAAAACGCTTTTACGGTATCGCACCACATTTATTTCTACCAGTTGACGAAGCGATGGAGATTTGCAGAAAATTTCAAAACTCTCCAATTGAACTAGAAAGGGTAATTTTACAATTTTTCTATACATAATTCATATCTAAAACTTAACGGGCCGGCGGAGGCTGTGGATACCAGTTGAACTGTTTATGCTTAGATGAAGTTTGTATTAAAATTACGTACCTATTTTATATATCATTCTAAATTTCAGGGAGGATTTAACGCCCAACCCCTCTGCGATCACCTTGCTCTTGTTATATTTATATATACACGATGATATAAATACGTAAAATTAGTTGTTTTGATGGAAACCCCCTTTCCTAGTTCGTCCCTTCAACCGTCTCCAGGCGTGTGTGTTTCGTTCGGACAAAAGGCGTACAAGACCAAACAATTCACCATGGTTTCCGTACGTATACGAATAACAAGCCTCGCGGAGCGACGGATTTGTCTCTCATTCAATAACCAGACTTGGCAACGTCATAATCATAAAATTTTTTCTCGAATCCAACTCATACCTTTTTCATAAACATTTATTTCTTATATTATCTTTATACACTCAAATACGTTGATATACATTCTTGTATTTCCAGATTTCCTATATTATTTAAAAGTTTTTGGTATTCGTTAAACGATATAGTGATGGCAGATGCAATGCAGGTTATATATTATGTATTTAATTACGTCGATCTTTCCCTTATTTGTACGCGTAATTAATATTTACACGACCATCCCTCTCGATTGTTTGTTGTCTGCTAGTGTGTTTATAAGACCGACATTCAAAACCGTGCACTTGCTTTCATAGTAAATAAGATTCCGCAAATGTGGCGCGTTATGATAAATCTGCAACACAATATAACGTAAGTACGTCTCAAGTCATGTACTTGAAAAAGCATATAAATAATTTAGAAGAGTAGTATCAGAAATATGAGTTTGTGGTCATTTTATAGTTTAATATGTTTATTATTTGCATTTGTTCAATTTTGATTTGTCGTTATCACGTGCATTGTCGTTATGCTACGATTCATAATACGGACGGGAGATGATCGACGCGCGCGTATAATTAGTTGAGATTGAACACTAACGTTCTTAAAACAATGAAAAAAACATATTCCGGCAGGACGTTATTAGTGATTTTGCTACAAATTTGATTGAAATATTAGGTTGGGTTAGGTTCCCCCTATAGATCGGTTGTGCTCTTTAGCGAGTCGTACATCGTCGAACATCCAGGCTGATGGTGCGACTTGTAAGGCCGGGCAGCAATCGGGGTCTTTTGCGTCAGACTTTCGCTCGTAGACATGGTGATCGGCGACGGATACTTGGCAGCGTTCTACGCGTTAATAGTTGCTACACGTTTCCCACTGATACTCCGGCTGTGTTAGAACGGTTCCTGGGGTAGATTTTGCTTCATACCGTGGCACAGGAGTCGACATGATCGACGGCCAGACCACTCAGGCAGAGGTCCGGACCGTGACTGGCGGACGATGAGAACGTTATAGGAACAGCGATAGACGCGATGGAAGACAGATAGCCCGTGACGTCATCCCTTGCTGAACAGACACATGCCTAGGTTAGTACAGACTAACTCAAACCACTGTAGGTACTCCCAGGACCTGTTTTGAGTGTTCGTTGGTACATAGGGTATCCCGGTGGTTTACGTTAAATTGTTAAAACAAGACACATGTTGACTCTCGCCAACTATATGATATGTTATTGTCATTAAAAGTGAATTTTTAGAAAAGGCAATGTTGAAGATTTTCTTCAAAACCACGAACACTGGAATTTTTTACGATATAATAAGATGATTTTTTTTTTTTGTTTATACGTATATGTCTTATGGGTAAATAACTATTATTTCAATTATTCAATCTTAGAAAGTTATGTTGTAGAGGTTAGGGACGTTTTCGGCTTGTCTTTAAATTTGGTCTCATATGCGCGTTATTATCGCGATCACCTTGCGATCACCTTGCTCTCGTTATATATATCTACACGATGATATATATATACGTAAAATCAGTTGTTTTTATGGAAACCCCCTTTCTTCATTCGTCTCATCAACCGTCGCCAGGCGTGTGTGTTTCGTTCGGACAACAGGCGTACAAGACCAAACAACTCACCATGGTTTCCGTACGTATACGAATCACTAGCCTCGCGGATCGAATGATTTGTCTCTCATTTAATAACTAGCCTTGGCAACGTCATAATCACAAATTTTTTTCTCGAACCAAACCCATATTTTTTCATATTCATTTACTTCATATACTTATCTTCACACACTTATACGTTGATTTACATTGTTGCATTTCCAGTTTAAATGTTTATAGTATTCGTTAAACAATATAGTGGTGGCAGATGCAATGCAGGTAATATATTATATGTTTAATAACGTCGAATATTCCCTTGTTTGTACGCGTAATTTATAATTACACAACAATCCCTATGGATTAAATGTTGTCTGTAAGTGTGTTTATAGGACCTACTTTCAAAACCGTGCACGTGCTTTCATAGTATATGAGATAGCGCAAATGTGGAGCGTCATGATAAATCTGCAATACAATATAACGTAAGTACGTCTCATGTCTAGTACTTAAGGTTAGGTTAGTTAGGCTACTTAAAAAAAGGATAAAATAGTTTCGATACTTTTATCGGAAAGAGGAGGTTGTGGTCATATTATAGTATAATACGTATATTATTTGCATTTGTCTAATTTCGATTTGTCGTTATCACGCGCATTGTTGTTACGTTGCGATGCATATTCGAAAGGGGACTAATCGACGCGCGGGTATAATTAGTTGAGATTGAACACTAACGTTTTTAAAACACTGAAAAAAACATATTCCGGCGGATCGTTATTATTGATTTTGTTTCAAATTTGATTCAAAGGTTACGTTAGGTAAGGTTCCCCCCATTTCAAACGGTTACTACACCGGATCGGCTTTGATCCGGAGAGCGAGTAGGATGACGACGCTTTTTACACGATCGTTTGTTGCGTGGCATTCGAGTGCACCAGAGACGACCTTATGCGCATCATAGGTTGTTATCGGCCGCGAGATTTCGTACGTCCACATGTTGCAAGTGGGAAGCGATGGCCCTGACTGTGATAGGTGCAAAGGAGGAAGCTGAGAGCGAAGGGCAGTCTCTATAGAGGATAGTTACAACGCAACGCTATAGCAGAGGAAGGAAGATTATGGCCCACCCGAAAATGTTTAATAGTTTTTTTTTTGAAAGTGAAGGAGCGGAGATCACTGTTTTGCGGTACTCTTCTATACATTAATTTGTAATCGTTAGGGTCGCAGTTCGGTTTCAACCGTTGTGGTAACTAGACGTACTTAGTGTGTGTTATCGTGAACCGTTAGCGATTATTATATAGTGTAATAATAGTATACTTTTCGTTTCCCACGGATTATTTTGTTCGTTCCGACGTATGTCGTCCACCTCGGGTGGATCGGGCCATAAGCCCAACACTTCAACTTCTAAAATTAAGGTCAATTTTCTAAAAAATGGTCAGTCTTCGGACTGGACAAATGTCCAGAAGGAACATTATAAGTCGACGAAAAATATGTCGTCACCTCCGGTTTCACCCTGTCTGCAGAGTATTATCGATAATCAACCTCAATTATTACCACCAGGTACTCAATTAGAAATTGATGATTTAATCGCGGGAAGTCCTACCAATGCTAGTGTCGTTAGCGTATCGGCTGATAAGTCTTCCGACGATATGGAATTAGACAACATTTCGAGTTCCGTAGGCAACAACCCGATTGCCGATTTAGCGGCGATAGATACTAGTTTGTCTGTTCCCAATATAATGTCGAATAATACCTCTTCTACTTATGACTTTTCATCACATACAACATACGATCCTAATTTAAATGCTTTTCCCGTTAATTTTAAAGGTCTGCCTATTATTATTGTAGAGTCTACTACAAACGGAGTAAACTTTGGGAAACTTCATCCCATAAAAGTTGGCAAACTCTTTTTTAATAAATTTAATGGCATTATACGTATCGATCCGATTGGTTCTAGAGTTAAAGTCACGTTTGACTCTATTTTTCACGCCAATATATGCTTATCTTCGAAAGATCTGACGGTTATGGACCTGCGTGCTTACATTCCGTCAACTTTGGTGTACTCTTTCGGCATCATTTACCTCGACATTGGATTCCACGAAGAGGATTTTTGGAATGGCTTAGATTCGACAGTTAAAGTATTAAGTTTTCGTCGTATTTCGTCCAGACAAAATGGCAGTTCTCCAACACCAACCAAAATGATTGAATTGAAATTTCTCTCACCAACTCTTCCGGAAAGAATTTCTATATATAAAGTCTTATTCAGAGTATCCCCCAGTATACGATCTCCAGTATTATGTCAGAATTGCCTCCGTTATGGCCATACTGCCAAATTCTGCCGCAGCAAACCAAACTGCTCTTTCTGCGGATTATCCGATCATTCCATTTTGACATGCCCTACAAAAAAAACGACCAATCCTTCTTGTTTTCATTGCAAAGGATCCCACATATCTACCGATCGCTCATGCCCGGAATGGACTCGTCAGAAGAATATCAAAAAAATCATGGCTACCGAAAATGTTCCTTTCAGGGATGCGATATTTATTTTAAAAAATAATATTGTGAACAAGTCAGCTACCTTTTCTGATACTGTGTCTAAATCTAAATATTATAATGTTAAAGAACCCAGCAGTGTTCCTATAGTCGTTTCAGATGAGTCTTTCCCAAATATAGCACAGTCACATTCTGGTTATAAAAAAAGAAAGAATTTTAGAAGCCCACACAAAGAAAATAACATTATTCTACCCGAACGGACTAGTTATTCAATTCCGGGTAATATAGAGTATTCTTCACCAAATGGCTCATTTTTAAAATATATGTCTGAGAATACTTACGCTCGTCCCGCGGAGAAATCCTGGGTTACTTCTCTGGCCAATCAAATTTCTCAAACACTTATTAGCACCTCTTCGTCTTTTTCTTCTCATTCTTCTCTTAATAAGGTAATCGAGTCTCATATTATTAATTTCTTTTCCTCTATCCAGAATGGAACGCAAGAACAATAGGTTTTCCCTCAACAACATCACAATTTTACAATGGAATTGTCGGAGCCTCAGAGCTCGTTTTAATGATCTTTCCTTTATTCTGGCAGAGAATAAATGTCAGTTCGCTCTTCTTTCAGAAACATGGCTTTTACCCAAGTCCAATATGCGTATTCCTTTTTTTTCATATATCCCGTCGTGACCGCATAGATGGTTATGGCGGAGTTGCTATTGTCTCACATCAGTCTATGAATATTAGACTTATCACAATTTGTGAGAATACTAATCGCATGTTGGAGCATCACTCTATTTACTTAATAGGTGTTGAAGTTACTATGAAAGATAGAAAATTCGAACTATGGTCCATTTATATTCCGCCTTCGTCAAATCCTAATGCAGAAATTTTCAATGCTATTTTTTCACTCATGTCACGTTCTTCCATTATTGGAGGTGATTTTAATGGGCATCATTCAGCCTGGGGATCTTCTGTTTCTGATTTTCGTGGAAATTTAATTTATTCTTCACTGTCTTCTTATGGTCTTGGTATACTTAATACGGGTATCGCCACAAGGATTAATCGCCCTCCATATCCCGATACCATTGTCGATCTTTCAATGTCCTCCCCAAATTTTTCTCTCTCATGTGTTTGGTCAGTATTACCCGATTCGTATGGGAGTGATCACTATCCCATCCTTATCAAATTGCTTCTTGGTTCTTCTTACAACCGTGTTTTCCCCAGCAATACTAATATGCCCCACAACTTTAATTTTAATGCAGCCAATTGGACTCAATTTACATCTCATGTCTCGCATCTCCTCAACTCTTTTATCTTATCACCCGTACCGTTAGATAACTACAACTGTTTTGTTAATTTATTATTAACTGTAGCCAAAATATCAATCCCACTGAAACGTACATACAATTGTAACTGTATTAAAAGCCCTCTTTGGTGGAACAGCCAATGTACTACGGCTGTTAAGAACCGCTCATTTTATTTTCAAAAATTCAGAGCTTCTCGCTCCCACGAAGATTTTTTAAATTATCAAAAAGCACGCGCCAGCACAACTAAAATCCTCAAGAAAGCTAAAAGGGCTTCTTGGGTGAAATTCTGTTCTAACCTGAATCCCTCCACTTCAATTACTGAATTTTGGTCTACCACAAAAAAATTCAAAAATTGTATTAATCAAACCTCCGAACCCACCAACGATGACTGGTTTGAGAAGTTTTGTAATAAAATTTCGCCGTCTTATGTACCCTCTGAAGCAGAAGCGTCCGTTGACATATCACCTATGATTAGAGGACCACCCAATCTTGAACCCGCTTTTTTGGTTGCGCCTTTTAATCGGCAGGAATTATCACTCGCCATATCATCCCGTACGTCCCCTTCAGTGGGAATTGACGGCATATCACCTCTCTTGTTTAAACACCTTCCGGTCAAGGCGTTCGATATTCTTTTGTTAATACTTAATGATTTATGGTTAAATAATATTATACCTAATTCTTGGAGATTCTTCAGAGTTATCCCTATCCCTAAACCTTCAGCAAAAACGCCCGCGTACCGTCCAATAGCGTTATCTTCGGCTTGTTGTAAGTTAACAGAAGTTATCTTAAAAAATCGGTTGGATTGGTTCCTCGAGTCCAATAATCTAATCCCTAATAATTTATATGGATTCCGGCGTGGATTAGGTACTATGGAATGTATTTCTACACTTGTGGGTTCTGTTTATCAGGCTTTTTGTGATCGAACTTTTCATGCGGCCGCATTCGTTGATATACAAGGCGCATATGACGCCATACATATTCCAACACTTATATCTCGCCTTCACGACCTTAACGTTCCCACTTCTTTCTGCTCTTTTATATTTTCCCTATTTCATGAACGTCATTTATCTATTTACTCACCTTCAGGTTCAGAGTGTTCCCGCACCATTTACAGAGGGCTTCCACAAGGAAGCTGTCTCAGTCCAATTCTCTTCAATATATACATGACTACTATAAGTAATACTTTAATAGCTCATGAATACTCATGTTTATTCTATGCAGACGATATTGTTATGGTTTCGGTGAACAAATCCCTTGTTGCTGCTATTGACCATTTAAATGCAGCTCTTTACTTTCTAAATAACATACTTTCGTCCTCATTTTTTACTGTAGCCCCTGACAAAAGCCAATCTATGATCTTTACTAGGAAACGATATTCAGTTTTTCCCCCTATACTTTTGGAACAGCAGACAATCATTCCATCAAGTTATATTATGTATCTCGGGTTGAAATTAGATCCTAAGCTTAGATGGGTTTCTCATTTCAACTATTTAAAATCCATAATTTCAAAATGGTCTAATTTACTTAGGGCAGTAGCTGGAGCTCAGTGGGGTGCTCATCCCTCTTCACTGTTGTTAGTGTTTAAAGCAGTCATTCGCTCAAAAGTAGACTATGGATCCTTCTTATTCACGTCCGCTTCACCCATACATCGTAACAAATTGAATTCTTTATTAACTTCCTGTCTCCGTACGATTATTGGAGCTGTTTATTCTACTCCCAATATTTGTCTAGAAGTAGAGTGTGTATGTCCTCCTATTGAAATTCGATCCCGTCAACTCGCTGGTAAATTCTTGCTAAAAATATTTCTTTTTCTCCAAAATCGATTTTCAAATCCTTTTTATCACTGGCTGCTAGGTGGCGGTATGTTCCTAAATCCCTTCCAATTCTTACTTCTATTGCTTCTACGATCACTCCTTTTTTGTCATTAATCCTGATTCCACGCAATCGGTTGTATTGCTTTGATGTCCCGTACGAAGTCCTTACTTTTCACCCTCAGGTTCATATTCTTCCACTATTTCGGGAATTCGCAGTCAGGGGTTCTAGATTATACATGCCTAATTTTTCCATCAACCATATTTTCTCTGAGTTAATAGAATCAAACTTTTCAGACTTCTGTTTGGTTTATACTGATGGTTCAGTGTCACGTAACTCTGCTGGATTTTCATTTGTCATTCCCGAGTTGAACATCACGTTTTCCGATATTTTACCTCATTTTTCGTGTTCTTTCACTACTGAATGCTATGCCATTATTATGGCCCTCAATCATATTCAATCTCTTAATCTTAAAAAAATTCTTATTGTTTCGGACTCCCAATCAGCCCTTTGTGCGTTCAACTCTTTGTCAATCACAGGGATCACCTCTCCTCTCGTTATTCATATTAAATATTTGTTGTACAACCTGTTTACCCAGGACATAACAGCAGAATTGCTATGGGTTCCTGGTCACGTTGGAATTCTTGGCAATGAGATAGCAGACCAACTCGCCAGATCTACCAAGAGTATTGTGAGGCCTCCTATTCTGAAAATCCCGTCTCTCGACTTACTTGCACTATTAAAAAACGACTACAAGCAAACGTGGCAAAATAAATGGTCGTCAGTTCCTGCCGAGTTTGCTAGTTGGTTTAGGTATATCACACCTAATATTCCCTCTAACCCATGGTTTCACAAGCAACTTCTCTCTAGATCACTGATTGTTCGTTTTTCTAGACTTCGATTAGGTCATAATCTGTTACCAGCCCATGCTTATCACATGTCTCTAAGCAATTCTCCTTTTTGCACTCGACACAGTGACGAAGTTTTATGCAACTTTAAACACATTGTCATGGAGTGTCCTTCCCTCAAAGTCTCCCGTACTAAATTATTCAAATTCCTCCATAATAATAACATTTCTCCAATAAAATCTCTAAATATTCTTAATTGTAACTCTATCTATATTATTTCTACCGTGTTAAATTTTATTGAAGCTGCTGGGTTCTTAGTGTAAGGATGTTTTTGTTTTACCCATTGTATATTGTACATTAATGATTTATCTTTTTGTTTTGAACCTTTATATATTATACTAATTGTCGAGCTGTAATAATAGTTAAATGTTAAAAGCTCTAAAAAAAAAAAAAAAAAAAAAATCGTTAGGGTGTCTGGGTGACCCACTCCAGTAATTAATTGTTTATTTTTCGCTTTTTAATAAATAATAGCAACCCAACTTTCCTAGGATTGTTTGACAGTATTTCAGGGCAGTGGGTGCATTGCCGATAAAAAAAAAGACTCCCCCTCTTGGAACTCACCTTGCCGTGGTGAGGGGGCTTGATCGGTCGTTCGATGAAGCTTAGTGCTATGCCAACGGTGGTGTATTCCACCAGCAGGGTCTCCCATGTTGGTACGGACTAAGCAGAGAACGTCTTGACTAAGAGTTCTGAGCCGGCCCTTACTTTAATTAGTTGGGGTCGGTAAGGCTGGAGGGAGCCTGCTAGCAGTTAGCAAATCCCTGCCGACCTGGCGGTTAGGTATAAAACGCGGAGAAAGTCACTCCTTAAAACTAAATATGAACGTATATCACAGAAGTATTGTTACCACCCCAGGGTCATCGGAACCCCAGGGGTCGGCAGTAGTGGATGGATCCGGGGTAAAGCCCGGGTCCAACGTAGCGGGTCCACTACGGTCGTCGTTCAGTAACCGCGAGGACACGGGGGTAGTCAACCAGGCCCCCGTCGTTCTAATTGCTACTGGGAAAAACAACGAACAGTGGAGAATAGAAAATAAGAAGAGTATGGTACGATCAGACAGGCCGCGGCCATTGAAACACGAGCAGCAGCATGAGCAACATCGAAGACCGCTGAAGCAGCACTCGCAAGGGGAAAAGACAATGAAGGAGAAAATTGAATGTCCGCTTCCAACAGCGGTAGTAGGCGTTTTCAAAAAACGAAAGCTTCAACAAATGGACGAAATTAAAATTGAAGAATTTACTGCTAATAAAAAACTAAAAATACTTAAAATGAAGGACAAACAAAAAAGCAACACAAATGAAAGTGTAAGTGACGTTCTAGAGAGAATTATATGTAATATGGAGATTTTTTTTCGATTTATTAATTGTTATATTTTTCGTGTAGGATGAAATCAATGCATATCGTTCATCACCATTAAGTGGAAACGAAACCGATGACGATTTGTACACGGAATATATTAAATTAAGCAACCCTAAACAACCAGACGTAAAATTAAAAATTAATGACTGGTTTAACCTAAATACAAGGAAATATTCAGAAGATATAATTACTAAAGGGGTGAATATGAAGTATTTTACTGGTGGTGAAGACATAGATGCGTTTATACGGATTATCTCGTTAATTGAGAATGGTACGGACAACGAACAGTTATTAAATACGGATAATCGAAATGAATCACAAGAATTTGTAATTATTCATAATCAATATTTTGATGTGTATGTTGTATACACGTGCAGTGTTGTAGTCGAAAGTATTTAAATATTATTGTTAAAGACAGTATTAATAGGGTGTTGAACCCGAGGAATAAGTTATATGTTCTCGTATAGTGTATAGGTAAATCACATATTTATAATTATAAGTTTATTCTGATAGACAACAGCACTGTATCGGTTCGTATATACTACTAAAATTGTACACAACATACGTTACTAAACAAATTTTACAATTTAAATAACATTTTAGATTTGTCCGCCATTGGAGTGGGCTCATTTAGTTTACTTGGCCATAAAAAATTCTACTCGTGAGTTTGTTACGGTTTATGAAATTGAGAAATTCGTTAAGTATGTCATTTTATTTATTTACGTTTGTAATCGGTAGGCATTATTGTATTATAGTAATATCAACTATTTAGACGTTGGTTTCCGTTTTATCTGGATAAACCCGTACTTAACAATATTTGTTCAGCGTTAAGACGCTACGATCAATGTTTTACGAGCTGTCCCAACTTGACCCAAAAAAAGCGTTTGGACTATTCACAATGAGTTCATAAAAATTTTTGAAGATGAAACAATGTTTTACGTTAGAAACTATGAGAACATAATAAAATCAGCAATGTCTAATCCTGGTATCTACAATATTAACACATTATTTAATATATGATTTTAATGTTATTAAAATATTTTTGTGTTACAGATCAATTGTCAATTTTAGTGAAAGGTTACGGTTTGTGTTATTTGGGATATGATGAATGTATGTTTGGATAAACAACAAAAATGGAATGAATAATGAAGATATTAGGTTTAGTTGTGTCTGCAATTAATTTTAGGTAAATTTTTTGTTTTACTAAAGATTGATATTATTGTATTAGACAAATTTTGAATGAGTTTATAGTTTTGATCTCAAAATTTATTGTTTTCATATATAATTTTTAAATCTTATATAAAATGTTGGTGAATTCATGTTATTATTTTTGTTCTTTACAATATATTTATAGTTTTATATTTAATTATTATAATAATTAGTTTTTTATTTTATTTATCAAAATTAATAATTTTGTCTAAACTTTAAATAAAGTGTGTAAAATCATTATAAATATATGAAGTAATTTAAAATGTATTATGAGTGAATCTTTGGATATAATTTTTTTTTGTATTTTGTATGAATGGGCATATGACACTTTATTTGTTGTAGGTTTAGAACAATACGTCCAATTTAAAATAATAATAAATATCTAATAAATAAAATGATTACTTTTTTAACTATATTTTATTAATCAAGTGTGTTATTTTTGTTTGTAGATTATTATGAAAATGATATATCACCTACAATTGGAATTTCATTATTTTTATTGATTACCTACAACTTGAACTTGTTATTGAAACGTATAATCTTTAACTAAGTTGTATTTGATTATTTGTTATTTTTTAATTTTCTTTTTCAATGATATGTCTCGTACAAGTGGAATTATATTATTCTTATTGTTTACCAACAATTTCGGCTGGTTAATCAAACGTTGAATATATGAACATTGTTGTATTTGTTTATTTGTTTATATTGTTTATTCATGTTGCATATAATAATTAAATTATAATGTCTCTAGTATATAACTGTTTTTCATTTTATTTAGTAAACATGATGTTGTTTAGCATATACTTCTTTATATATACACTGCTTTACCCTAAGTACACTAATGGGTTTTGATGATTTTTGCTTATAATTAACTGATATGTTCTGGTAGATCATTTGTAGCAGTATACTCACAGTGAAATCCATTTGTGTGTTAAGGCGTATTACGGTGATAATGGTACATGCTGATATAGTTTTGTTTTAATTACGAAAAACAAAACTTACTTACAGAAGTATTCAGTCATATAGAGATCTATATAACTTATTTAGTGTTTTATATATCATCAGAATACGAATATCGAATATCAAATTTCTTCCTATATATATATATATATAAATTTATTTTAAATTAAAAAGTTTATGAAATATTAATAAGTTTGAATCAATTGTCAAATTTTTAATTTTTTTGAAAATTACTTTTTATAGTTTTAAGATGTTAATTCCCATATGATCGTCATATATTGGAGAAATACAGTTTATATCTAACTTAATATATTAGACCAGGGGTGGCCAACTATGAACTTAAGATTGACCTCCGAGTTTTTTTGGATTGTCACGATCGACATTGACCTTTCGACTTAATAATTACCAAAAAAAAAAACTTTACTATTAAATAAGATTTATAATATGTGAAAATGGCCGCTGTTGTTGCTGTCCAGTGGTATTTACAATACGATAAGAACACCAGTTGATGCGGACTGGGTCGATAACGAAAATAAGTTTTTCGTAAGTATTTAATTGCGAAAGAAAAATATAACGAATAATATTTATTTATTTATTAATATCATAAATCGAGCAGTGTGATTGTAATTAATTTTTATATTTGAGGAATAATCAAGTACAAGTCACACTTTATAAAAACTATATTTTATGTTTCCGTGAAACAAAATAAAGAAAAGACAAAAGTGAGTCGCGATCGACCTGTTGATATGCAGCAACCTGATCGATCAGAAAATAATGATGCTGTGTAAAATCAAGCTACAATTGAAATTGATACGTTGATATCGTGATAAATTTTTTGACAAACGAACTTTTTTGACAATGAAAATCATCAAACAAATGTAAAACGTAACTGGACAATAATTAAAATTATCTTGCACAATTTTTCACTTTAGAAAAACTCAAGAGTAGGGGTTTGAACCGAAGACCCCCTCTTAATTGAATTTTTGCAATACATCATGTGGTATTTGTTATTTTCAGGTTACTAAAAAGTTTTTATAACTAACAAGAAATAACCGTTTTTTTTTTTTTAGTAATCACTCGAATAAAACGTGTAGAAAAGTGGAAAATAATATTATTAGGTTTAGAATGTCATTTAACGAGTAAATAGGTCAAGTCCAAAATATTGGAGACAAAGGAAAACGGAAGAAAGTGTTGAGACGTTCTGCTGCTTCCGGTCGGATCGCTCGGTGGCGAATATCATTTAATATAGGGTCGCCAACCGGTGGTTAGGTCGTTGAACACACGCCGGATTTCTATGCCAAATAAATAAAGACGATATATAATTAAAAATATATCATTTATTGACGTTATCGCGGAGAAAAGCTCGGGCTGGCGTAAAAACGCCGTGAGAAAAGAAATCAAAAACAATACCACAAAACAGAAAAATTAAACGCATTGTTTTATTTTATCGCGTTCGAATAAACCTCCGGAGGGAGTGTCCCACGCTCGGTAGACACGGGGACAACAAATTACGCTCTTCCTCCCAATATTATGCGCACACACGAATACAAATCTCATTCGAAAATAAAGAAATCATGCACGTAGAAAAAAGGAAGAAAACATGTGGGGATCACGTATAATTGAATAAAAAACAAAAACAGCACAAGCGTAGAGAAAAAAATGTACCGGCCCATGTTGCTCTCACCTGTCGGGTCACGAGCATCGCCGCGGGGACGGAAAACGTATCTTCTCCACGAACATTAATAGTTCAGTTTAAATCAACGAGAGGGGGAAAAACACTGCGGAACAGAGGTGAAAAAGAACTGGGACGTTTTATACGTTCTTGAATCAGCCGATGCATTACACATTTCAATCAATGCCGATAATGACTGAACGCTGACCGGTGACAACGGAGGTGGACGCACAGTCATCATGACCTGACCCCTGATCATGGCACGGTGAAGACTTCATCGACGTGTAAATCGGAATTGTCTTTTATTTGCACGTCATGGTGTCTTCGTTTTCTCGCCCATACAGAACATAACCGACTAACGACCAAAACTCGTTTCATTTACACCCTGTACACATAAACATTTCGATTTTTATTAGCTTTCAGTTTAAACACAATGGATTTACAATGGTGGATTAGAAAATTAATTTTGTATTTTGTCAACTTTTGATACATGTATTTTTATTATTATTCCTCAAATTTTGCCTAAATTTTTTTAGTCTAAATATATTAATGAGGTTTTCACATAAAACACAT
This sequence comes from Schlechtendalia chinensis, assembly GCA_019022885.1. Taxonomy (NCBI): domain Eukaryota; kingdom Metazoa; phylum Arthropoda; class Insecta; order Hemiptera; family Aphididae; genus Schlechtendalia; species Schlechtendalia chinensis. The sequence goes on along the minus strand of CM032339.1, from coordinate 574,894 downwards.
CTTTTTCTTTTAAGTTCTATTTACTTAGGACATTGTAAATGATGTCAAACTTTAGTTGAATGTAAACATCCATTGTTATCATAGATTCCTATAAAATAATTTGAAATAATTATTTCTAAGTTAAGCACAAATTAATGTTAATAATATATATATATGAAATAAATGCATTTTAATATAATAGTTTATACTTAATTTTACTTGGGCCGCCTAAACAAACGGGTTTTATAGAAAACATCATAGGCGTATATTCTATATGCATAGTTTGAAATAGATAAAACAAATTGAACATATCTTCTTTTTCTAATAGATTATGATTGACATAATAATTAATTTTTAATTCTGAGGTGAAAGTTATTTATTTTTAAATTATTGCTTTAATTTCTTGAGCAACGTATGTTTAAAAAAATAAAAAGTAATTGCTCTTTCATCATAAAATGAATTCCAACCTAGTGGTAGGTTTACAGATGTGAAATGCAAAGTCAATGTTTTAAACGAATCAATGAGTTTGTTCTAAAAATAAAGTGTTCTGTTAAATATTTAAAATTTGAAACAAACATTGATAAACTAGAAAAATTAAATACCTTTGAATTTGATAATGTTTTAATAACATGTTGATAATGTATTTCAGAATTAGTTATGTTCGATGAAAAAAATCGTTCTCTGCGACAACCAGTTGTTTTTGGTTGAACGGCTATAATATCTTGAACCAATTCTTCAACTCATTCAGTCAATATATCCTATGAATTTAAATGTTACATTAAAAATAAATTATATAACAAATAAATGTATTCACTCAATAAATGACAACTAACTTGGTGAAAATTAACATTTGATTTCTGGTTGGATTTTCAAAAACTGATGAAATGGCATATTATTTCATCCTCGGTTTTGTTGTTTGTGTGAAGATACCTAGATTGTGTACAATAAATATAATAAACATTATGAACTAAAAATCATAATTTTAATTAATGAATATTTGAATACATACAGTAGTTTATCGTTAACGTTGTCCTGCCAGTATGAATCAACGATCTATATACATCATCTGGTTGAAAATGTTGTTCACACACGCGTAGTGTTTATTTGCCTTTCAATATTTTTTCCATTCGAAATAATTCTGATCCACTCATTCTGAATATCAACGTGTTTTAGAAAAAAAATCAAAGAAAATTTTCTTTGCTTATTAACTGTATAACTTTCACAGTCGACTACACGACATTCATGGAACACCATTAACATCAAGTCGAATTACCTCATGACCCATTTCTAATGCCAGTTCATCTAATTCGTACTTTTTTTCAAAAGTTCAGCTAGCCTTCTAATGGTGAAAATTGTATATTTTTTTTGTTCAGCTATTCTTGAACACCTACTTTTTTGGTATTGCTTTTTGGAAAATTATCTACAATGGTCGACTGATATGTTGCGTTATCCATCACAATGCCGGAAGGTTCTTCAAGATTATCTAACATTTGGGTAAACCAAGATATAAATATTTCAGAGTTCATTTGACTGTGGTATTTCTTATAACTGCCAGTATTACTACGGAAAACCAATTCCGAATTTTGTACGAACCCAAAATTGGCACGCCCTGCGTGAACAATAATAAAAAGCCCTCTTTTGCCTGTCGGTAATCTTAAATCTTTGGATTTACCCACGTTTCGTCGAGGTATACAACAGGTCGAGTATCTTTGTTATCGCGCGTTGTACAGACAGAACGTAAAAATATACACCCAAGAGAAACTATATCGTTACGCTCCATTAAAAATGTATGACGATTACTGCATTTTTTGTAAGAAAATTTCAGATTTTTAAGAAGTCTCTGCATTGATCCGAGACTTCCCGCGTGGTTATTTTTGTTCTTGACAGAATCGGGTATTAGTTGTGCTGTAGGATACTCACCCCTATCATAGAACTCATGAACTGTTCTTCTCACTTTTATCACCGTCGAAGTCATCCACCTCCGATACGTGTTTCCCTCGCTTGTAGGACTTACGCGGAGATGAAAAACAATGACCCGTTTCTATTGCTTCCGGCGTTTCATTGTTTATTCTTGCTTCCGAGCAAATACGCTGAATAGAACGCTTAGATATTACATAACAGGCTTCAGGGGTTATGTCTTGGGTTTTTTTTGTTGTAAACACTATGTATAATTTTATTTTAAAATAAGATAAGATAAACCAATTCATAAAAAAAAAACTAAGACTTCAAACGATTTTATCGGAAAAAGCGGCGGGTGACCGTCACGCACCGAGCGGATATTTTGCGGTAGTGGTTATCAAAGATATTTGCCGCGCTTTTAAAAACGATTTTTTTTTTCTTAATTATCGTTTTTTTTTTTTTTTTGAACGCTTTGAACGGTGTAACGCAAGAATATAAATATATATATAAAAAAATAACAAAGAGGTCATAAAAATTTGAACGTGTACAATAGCACGCGGTGGGCAACACGATGTGGACAGACGGTCGCGGACTATAATCACAGAGCAATAAACATAATAATACGCCGCGCTTATCTCGACGATAACTCAAACCGTCGTCACCGGTTGTTTTCGAATCCTCCGGTCCGGGAGAAGTTCGCCGGGGGGCGTTCACATACCGGCATTGACGATGTCGACGAGACACTGGCCGGGCCGCATAAGTGGAACCGTTCGGGTACGCGCGGTCGTTTTCAAAATAGAACACGTTTTGATTACGTGTTTTCAGTGCCGCCCGTCGACTGTGAACTGCGTCCGACACCCTGTTCCACGTTGACTCGTGAGATCGTCGAACAATCCGATGTCATAACCGAGAAAGTAGGTCGATGTCGCAAGTTTGAACTTTAAATCTGGCTTTGGGTCCTACACGGTTTCTGTGACGTTACTCCCCGAAACTACATTTCCGTACGCGCACATCGTTTTGAGTTTTTTTTTTCAAATGGCACATTTGATCAAAATTAAATCATTGTTTATCTTGTCAGTGGTTAATTAACACTATTATTAAGATAGAACATAAGCACATAATACACAGCAATACATTTTGAATTTCAATAAAGCCGTTAAATTAATATTAACAAGAAATATATTCATTGAATATAGCAATCAACCGTACATATTACCCATTTATTACAAGATATTTCAAATGCGATAGTTTGTCGGATCTTATGTGTTGTTTAAAATTAAATATTAACCTTAGCTATGGATTTTATTAAACTATTTGTTCAAATGACTCATTAAAACTATAATAATGAATTCCTGTTTTGTGTTTAGTTGTTGGCTCATCCTGTGTACATAAGTAGCAACAGGGTTTCTGTATACCTTAGTATGGTCTCCGAAGTACAGACAAAATACGCGGTCGAAAACATTTTTGATTCTGGAAAATTGTGCTTTGTTCCAAAGTGTACTTATGTGGTTTTCAATCTTAAGCTGTTTGCGGATTGACGTTTTGTTGTTTGCAGGTACAATAAATCTGAAATGTCTATGGTGCGGATCAAATCGATTGGAGATCACGAGAGTTTGCCAAAAACCAAATGGAATATATCACAACCGGCAGATGATGACACGCATGAGGATGCATTGGTAACAGGTACGCTTTTCGCGGTATAATGTATCGAATAATACATCGGTATGTTTTTCGTACAGGTGGTTTGGATTTGATAATAGTGCCAGGCTTGGGATTCACCGCCATCGGCAAACGGTTGGGGCGAGGTAAAGGTTATTACGATCAATGTATAACAGAGTATAAACCAAAATATCCTAGTAATAATTTGAAAACAATCGGCTTGGCATTTATTCAACAAATGTGTGACGAAATCCTACTAGTCAACAAGATAGGTTGATGAATTTTGTAGTGTGTCCTTAACCAAAATAATAATGAATGTTGTTCGAACAATACAGTGTCCGTGGATGCTAATAAATGTATGAACATATCGTGGTTCATGCACTTAAATTATATCCATGACTACCTTGTTTTGTTTGAAAGTAAAACACATTATTGCGTTCTATGCTTTGCTGTCATATTATATTATATCCATTTTATTATTATAAATTATTTTCATTACATTACAATAATAATAATTATTGTTATTATTGTTATTATAATATAATTATTATTATTATTATTATTATTATTATTATTATTATTTATTATTATTATTATTCATCATCATTGTATAACATAATAAAACCAATAAATAATAATAATAAGAATTAAAAATAAATGGAAAAATGTGTAACACATATTACATTATTTTAATTTAATATTATCACAATTCATAAATTCGAAAAAAAAAAAATTAAAAATAGTAAATTTGCTGAGCATAAATATTTTACAAATATCGTATAAATGATAAATAATATTACTTACATAAAATAATTTATTCATATACTAGAAAGTTTATGAAATGTATAGCTATTTTTACACTTATGTTATAAGATAAGAGATGTCTAATTAATAATAAATATATGAAATATTTTATTAAAAAAAAAAAAGAAATTGTGTGTCAGTCGCCTCATTAACTCTACTGATAAACACTATATTGTAATTATTGCCAACATTTGTATACGTGTTGTAAAGTATTTAAATACTATTATACCTATACTTTTTTGAGTATTTGAATATATTTTGAATGTTTTTTCTAAAACCACTGAATTTGAATAATTAAATGTAATGTACTTCAATATAATTTGTTACAATAATTGTAAACACTGTGTTTTTAGATTCAGAATTCATTTAAATGAACAGATAAAAATAAATAGTTTTCAAAAAACAAATTAATGTTTTAAATACTTGTAAGAAAAAGTATTCTTTACAACACTTATAGGTAGGTATTAAGCGATAGAAGAGATAATGGTTCTTTGTTTTGTTCTGTTTATCAAACAACAAATGAATAATTATATACAATGTATTTGTTATGACGACAATTATGTATTAAACTGTAACAACACCAAAATCACAATATTAATTAAGACATTATAATATTTCACTGGAAGTTTTTGAAAAATGACACTATTATTATAAAATAATTTAATTTGCAGGTATGTACCCATACGAGAATACTTGCCGCTATCATAATTAAATATACCTACTGATATGTAATGTAAGTACTTAAATCCCCAATAATAATAATTTATATAATAATAATAATAATAATAATAATTATAATAATAATAATAATAATAATAATAATTAATGTACGTTGAGAGTATCGAAGGCGCGGATTTGTCGTCAGAGAGAGCCAAACATTTTTTGTCCCCGTGTGAGCGCCAGGCTGACTGTTACGACGGACACGAGGAACATGATCAGACCAAGACATGCTGTGACCAATCGACACCAACATCTTTGCTTCTTTCCCACTTTGATCTTCTCCATCAGCTTCTCGGCTTGTTGCGAGTCCAACGTGAATTGCAGTCCGCGTAACATGGCGCCGCAATCCTAAAACAGAATAACAACAATGCACGTTAATTATTGTAATTCACACGGTGTTAGAAATAATACTACTAAAATATTTAAAAAAAAAAAGTATTTAAAATAGGTGTCTAGTATATATCGTGGTTTAGAATTTTGAACAACCGTTAAGAATCGGTAGTATTTCGGCGATGGCTCAAATTGGACGAGAAAACATAAAGTTGGCCGCAGTTGTGAATGTCGGCTCAAGCAGGACACCTTGGACTGAGATGTTTGTAAAAACAGTTACGAGCGACGCTAGCAGTTTGTTGAGTACAATTAATGAACGGGATAAATAATATTTGTGAAAATATCATTTACGAAATAAAAATCGTAGTACATTGTGAGAGCTGTTTAAAAAAATACGAAAACCGTGCGCGAACAAAACGAGGAGTACATGTCGACAATTTTAGTGGCGTTGTTTTGTTTTTACAATTCGTCAGGTTGTTTGGGGAATCATACCAAACGAGAAACTACTTGGTCAACGGGAAAAACGTGTCAAATCGAGAGTACCGACTAGAGCAGCGGTTCCCAAACTTTTACAACCACGGCACCCTTAAGAAATAGTTAGTGTTTCGCGGAACCCCGAAGTCTTTAATTCCAACTCAACCTCAATTTTTCTAAAAAAAAAAAAAAAAACCAATACTCTATAAAATTGGTTTAACGATATTGTTAATTATTATCGTTTATTAAAATTAGTTAAAAAAAAAAAAAAATTTCAATCAAAATTGTATTTATTAAAATAACAAATAAATATTTTTAATGAGAAGAATGGAACTGTTTAATTGTTTGATTTACAATAGTTTTAAAATTGGGTTTTATATGTAAAACCCGAATTCTTAGGTGTCCGGAGCGCCATCCTCCAATCTATTTCTGTATTTACTTTTGGTATACGCGTAAGAGTAGAAACCAGCCTCACAACGACAGGTCGTTACAAACGGTAATAGAGTTAATAATAGCTTTTTCAACCGGGGACGGGTATTCGTCCTTAAGTCCAATCCAAATCTCGTTTAATGATCCGGATATAAATTTATTATACTAGTAACTATTAGGTGAAATCTTTTTAAATGATAAAAAAATAATAATTTTTTTAGTAATATAATATAAAATAATTTTCTCGATAATCAAATACGTCTGGCGGGGAACCCTTGAGATTGTCCCGCGGAACACACTTTGGGAAACAATTAACTACTGCTATTGGAACGTGGCGGCGAAGAACACCACAGAACCTAACAAGTGTCTCAACGGACAGAGTTAACAAAAATAAAAAAAACCATATCGCCGTAAGACCAATGGATTTCACCGGGTGAGTAACCGCGGACTACAAAGATACGGATAACGCGTAATACGGTGAGAATTGTCGTGAATCCGAAGGGAACGTTAGGTATCACAGTGGTTACTAATGGTTTTAATTATACGGTTATTGGGTAATTGATAAATGATACAAACCGAAATCGAAAATTCGAGACTTTCGTGAATTACAACACGCGTTTTTTGAATCAAGTCGCCGGATTTGTGTGTGATTACGACGCAATAATAAGAACGGCGAATACGGGACGCGTTTCGAGTACGAGTCGTCCGAACCAAGACCGTGGCAAGCAGGAACACATTTTCGCGGGTGGTGGCAGTGGTGGCAACAGACATTTTTTCTAGGGGGCAGGGACGTACACAGGGGGGTGTTTTGGGTGTTCAAACACCCCCCCCCAAAATGTTTGGTTATTTACTTATTCAATTTTAATATTATATTATACGGATTATGTTATATTATTAGACAGGTTTAATACTACATTATGGTTGTGGACCACTAGCTAAAGCAATATAAAAATATGTTAAATATTCATAGAGATATGGAAGTTAACTATGAAGATATTCTTAACATAATGGCTAAAACGTCACGAAAATTAAATTTAGTTCTTTGACTTTATGTTAAATCTATATTTATATTAGAAAAACGTATTTTAAGTAAAGCAAATGTTCATAATAAAATTTCGTATACTTATTAAAATAAAAAGTTCTAACTTTCAATTAATGATTTTCAAAATCACCCACCAAAACTTTTTCTGTGTACGTCCCTGCTAGGGGTGCAAGATTATGGCGAATTGATCATGGAATTTAGTGATAACCCGTCTGTACGGGTGTAATATAAATTATTGAAATACATGAAAACACACTATTAGCGTTTTTTGATAAAATATAATCAAATTAAATGGTAGTGTATTCCGTGGTGTGTTATCGAAATGAATTCACATAAAAAAAAAAAATACGACGAGTTACACGGTGAAACATATGAAACAAAGCAGCAAACACATAAATACTTGAAATTTAAATTTTCATTTGTTCTTCAACGGGTACGGCAAAGGTGGTGCGAAACCGAATTTGGACAGGGCGCTTGCCCTACCTTGCACCCCTCTGACGCCGTCACTGGCTGGTGGTTTGAACCCGAATCGTACATTTTCAACCGCTCGATTTCAATAATAGATTACGTTGCGTACGATAAAAATCGCGTGTTAATGTATAAAGGGGACTACCCGTTGACGCGACATGAAAACAACAACCATTTCGCTCGATAAAAAGTTGCCATTAACAATAACACCCCAATTGACCACGTGCGTTTTGTTTTTCGTGGCCGGTCTCCCGCTTTTTCTGCCGACCGACAAACACGTTAAAACTTTCTTTTGACGTGCGATGGAAAGATCGAAATTTAACGTAATCCTGCATTACCCGTATGACATTACAGTACAACGCGATCGTCATCTTCAGAAGACGACGTGTTTTTGTAACTGAACCGTTCTGGTCACCTGTAGCGTCCGGTCGTACGCGATATTCTACTAAGCAACTATTCTTTTCGAATCGCATCGACATCGCGTCGCTCCGGCGGGAGGACGGCCTAATATGCCACCGATTGTGTCCTATAAACTACGTGCACTTGTGTTTCGTACGATTCTTTGAATTAAGATAATCATTGCTTATTACTCGTCGCCGGGGAACACGGGTTTTATTGCGATTGCATATTTTCATTAGGTATTTTGAATCCGATAAAAAACGTGTACTGATCATTCTAATCGAAATACGCTTGATTTTACTTTACATATTTCACATATTTCCGTAATAATTAATAAAATTTTAACGGCGTTTCTTAAGGATATCTTTAAGAATATCATTATTATTTGTTAGGCACGAGTAATTTATTTTATACAACAAAACTATTACACGATATTTTGGCATTATCCAAACTAGTTCTGTTATCGCGAGTATTGTGTACTGCAATGTGACTATTGTGGATTATCTCTATACCGGACGATATAAATATAGAAATAAACTTGACAATCGTTGTTCGTAGTCATACATTTTTTTTTTTTTTTTTTTGATATTCACATATTTTAAATCTTTTTATTCCGTGTTTTAAGAAAAATTCATTCATTCATTTCATGTTGTTTATCCAAATATACATTCATCGTATCCCAAATACCACACAGCGTAACCTTTTAATAAAATTGACAATTGATCTGTAACACAAAAATATGGAATCATAAAATTATATACTGTATTGTGTATTCTAGTTAAAAGATTACAAAACATTAGGTACTATTTGACAATATTATTTCCTTGTGGAAAAGGTCATAAATTATCAATCATACCATTTAAAAATTATATATTTAATAATGTGTTAATATTGTAGATACCAAGATTAGACATTGCTGTTTTTATTATTTTCTCATAATTTTTAACGTAAAACATTATTTCTTCTTCAAAAATATCTATAAAATTATTGTTAATAGTCTAAATGCTTTTTTCGGTTAAATTGTGATCAAAAACTTTGATCGTAGATTCTTAACGCTGAACAACTTTCGTTAAGTATTTGTTTTTACAAATATAACAGGAACCAACGTCTAAAAATTTGATATTAGTATAATACAATAATGTATACCAATTAGAAACGTAGATAAATAAAATGACTTACTTAACAAATTTTTTAATTTTAAAAATCGTAACAAAATCATGAGTTGAATTTTTTATGGAGAAGTAACTGAAATTAGCCCACTCGAATAGCGGACAAATCTAAAATGTTAATTCATATTGTAAAATTTGTATATCATTTATGTTATATTTATTACGTATATCATTTATTCCGATGTTATAATTTAAATTATCGTTTATGGAAAAATGTATTATTTCCTTTTCCTCGAAACCTGTATCTACTTTTGTGAATTTATATAATTGCACTTTGGTACGTATGTGAACGTCATTATGTGAATTTGCAAGACTGTTGACCGCCGCATGTGAAATAAAATAAACATATAAAATTTGCTAAAATAAATTGCATTTAATAGTAATATTCATATCCTATACAGTCCACTAATAAATTGAAGGTAACATTGGTCTTTCGGGCCGAATCGCAATTCGCAAAGAAACTGATTTTCTCACAGGAGATATGGTGTTCATTCCCTCTTAAAAAATTTTTATTTATATATGGATTGTTTTATAAAGAAATTTACACTTAAAATTAAAATGGTCTAAAATATAAAATGTATTGTAATATTGACGAGCAAAAAAAAAACCTACTTATATCGAATTATTATATTGTTATGGCATTCCTGGAGCTACAATTGTCTTGAAGCTCCTTCAAACCTAACATAACCTCCACAGGGGAAAGAGTCCCAAACTGTCTGGTACCGTCAAAACGTCACGTACATTGGTCCACGTCCATTGTGTCCACGGGCCACGTGTACAGTGAATCGATGGACTCGAATTGGTCCACGTCATTGCGTAAACAGGCCACGCATCCTGTGGATCATTGAACTGCAATTGGTCGACGTCCATCGTTTCATCGCCGGTCTGTCCATTTCTTTCCGTGACGTCCATCGTTTCATCGCAGGTCTGTACATTTGTTTCGGTGACGTCCATCGTTTCATCGCCGGTCTGTCCGTCTGTTTCGGTGACGTCCATCGGACATTCACCTGGACAATGACAGCTCGGCGAGCAGGGCCACAAGCATCGCAGGCTGTCGAACGGACACCGATTTGTATCCATACTACTCCACCAAATAGGCAAACCGGCCGGCTGTGTGTCCGACTCTGACACGTCCATCGGACACCCCCACGGATACTGAGTGTATGACGAGCAGGGCATCCGATTAACAATCTTTCCAGTTGTAATTAGAACGACGGGAGCCTGGTTGACCTTCCCCGTGTCCTCGCGGTTATTTGATAACGACCTTAGTGGACCCGTTACGTTGGACCCGGTTTTTATCCCGGATCCATCCACTACTGACGACCCATGGGGTTCCGATGACCCTGGGGCGGTAACAATACTTCTGTTATATATATTCATATTGAGTTTTAAGGAGTGACTTTCTCCGCGTTTTATACCTAACCGCCAGGTCGGCAGGGATTTGCTAACTGCTAGCAGGCTCCCTCCAACCTTACCGACCCCAACTATTTAAAGTAAGGGCCGGCTCAGAACTCTTAGTCGAGTCGTTCTCCGCTTAGCCCTGTCCAACATGGGAGACCCTGCTGGTGGAATACACCACCGTTGGCATAGCACTAAGCTTCATCGAACGACCGATCAAGCCCCCTCACCACGACAAGGTGAGTTCCAAGAGGGGGTTCATTATTTGTTTACATAAGATAAAAGTATTACGTTTTGGCTAGTTTATATACCAGTGTCTTGATGAAATTTTAGAGATATTGCCAAAACCTGGTTACAACACGCTCAGCGCGAGCGTGCAGTATGACGCAGTTTAAAATTTACGCTTTTATGTTATATCTTATCGCAGATAACAAAATTTTTTTGTTAATGCATTTTCCTTTTTCCAATGTACTTAAAATTCTTTTGCTTATTTATTTTTCATTATTTAATGTATTTAAAATCTACTCGATTGTACGTCCTACTTTTATTTAATTTAATTTGCATTTGTGTTCAAATTAATAAATGCGTTTATTAATGTTTTTCATTTATAAAGACCTTTCTCTTACCCAGGAACATATATAAAATGTGGGAATCAATGTGGCTCGATCGGATTTAGCAAAAAGGTTTTTTGGAGGATGGGTCCTAATAATCGAATTTAGCTTCGAAGTTTTTAAAATGTTGGTATTTTGACTAACACCTGTGTCGTTCCTCCAATTTCCAAACATTTCCTCGGCTTTGAGTGCTCTCAACTCGTAAACGAAAAATATCACGTGAAACTTCTTCCGCGATTTTCAAGTTCATGTTGCGCTTATTAATTTTCTATAAAAGACAAAAGTCACGACGGCGGCCTCTATCGGAGGAAAAATTTTTACGGAAATCATTATTTCAATTACTGGCTTCGTTTTGTTATTTGTTTTCTTAAATATAATATATATTTATCTCATTAAAGATTTTATATTTAATACAAAATTAGCTAAAAATTACAATTAATATTATTAAAAACATATATCATGTATTAAAACATTATTAAAATATATAAAATTCATTAATGCTACCATTAACTTAACCAAACGCAATAAGTAACAAATGTTTACATAGTAAATTAAAGATAAATTAAAAGACCTGTACAAGATTTTATATTATTATTATATCTTATATTAATAAGATCATATTTATTATTTTGATATAAGTATTTGCGTATTATTATACAGGAGACAAAATAATTTAATATAGGTAATGTTTGAAATTTGTTGCGACTATTGATTTCGACGTGAAATTACGCATTAGACATGATTGATGTAGTCAGTATACGAATACGCTCATTAATACAATTAATGTCAAGTTTCCCAAACACATCAGATGTTAATGTACATTTTTATAATATATTTTTAATATCGTTTTTGAAATCCACAAAGAAATATATTGGGAACGTATACATTTAACTATTGTAATCAATTATAGTTAGTATGAAAAATAATAATTTCAAATTTCGATTTAAACCGTTACCCGTATATTCGGTCGATATTATCGAAATATAGATACATATAAATACACACACACACACACACACATACACATACACGAACATGCACACCTACACACACACACACACGCACACCTAAACACACACACACGCACACACACATTTATTTTTTACCGATTTCAACCCTTTAAAATCAAAATTTTGAAAAATCCTTTCTTAGTGGAACTTATCATTATAATATTAATCTATCCTCAAAATTTCAATTCGATAACTCAAATAGGTTCGGCTCTGCGTTGATTATTATAGATATCAGTATATACTGAAAAGGCCATTTTGACATCAAAAAATGATACAGCAGGAGAAATAAATAAAATTTTATTGGACTCTTTCCAAGCAGAAAGTATAGAATACAGATCAGTAAATTCAGTACTGGAAATAGATGATGCAGTTAATTATCCAGTTGAATTTCTCAATTCGCTCAACCCTCCTGGATTTCCATCACATTTATTAACATTAAAAATTGGTAATCCTATAATGCTTCTAAAAAATCTTAACCCACCAAAATTGTGCAATGGGTCTCGTCTACGTATTACTGGTCTTCAAAAAAATCTGATAGAAGCTCAAATTATGACTGGATCTGCAAAAGATGAATCAGTTTTTATTCCTCGTATACCAATAATACCATCAGATTATCCATTCCAATTCAAGAGAATGCAGTTTCCTGTCAAAATATGTTTTGATATGACAATAAATAAATCACAAGGTCAAACCTTGAAAACTGTAGGGTCGATTTAAGAGAAGATTGTTTTACACATGGACAATTTTATGTGGCATGCTCCAGAGTCAGTACGTCTACAAGTTTAGTTATTTTGGCACCAACAGGAAATACATCAAATGTAGTTTATAAAGAAATTTTATATTAAAATTGTTGTCATAAATTAATCTTGGCTTTAGCCAGGCAGGGTCAACTAACGGGGCCATCATCTGTCTTGGTCTGCGGCCGTCCAGTTAACGTCGAACCATACACATTTTTTATACTTTTACCCGGCAACGACGGGTAGTTCAGCTAGCAACAGTTTGCCTCCCAACATATTATAATTACCGAGGGTACTAAATCCAAATGTTTCTATGCTATTTTTATCATAACTCAATTGTTTACTGATTTCCATTTCGTCAACACTCATAACACAGAAACGGTCATTATTATCCATTGATTGGACTTTATACTTGAGTAACTCCAATACATCATGGAAAAGACCAAATTTCAGTTTGAATTCACGAAGCCGTTTGGTTAATGTACTGTAAGCTGGAATAGGGTAGTTTGTATATCTTTGATAATTATATCCATGAACTCCTAAAGCAAATCTTAGCTTTAATCCTTTTATGATTGTCTCATTTGACCATTCTCGGGGAATTTTTTTTGTTGCTTCAATTTGATCATCATTAAGAAAATAACGTAATGTTACTTCTTTTTCCTCCACTAATTTTTTCAAATTAGCGTTTTGTAACTTTAGGCGTGCAATTTCACCCTACTAAAAATAAAAAATAAAAATTAATTTAATAAATATTAACTGAACAGTAATTATTACCAACATATTATATATATAACATATATATATTAATATATATATATATATATATATATATATATATTAATATATAATATAATATATATACTAATTTATAATATCAAATATGAATATATGTTTATTCACTTATATATGAGTTTACGAGTAAAACGTGCATATGACTACAGTGGACTTACAACAACGAATTTGGTTGTTGCTGGACAACGTTGATCGCACATAATAATAATTTTAATATATAACAATCACACGATAACGTTCACAAAAGTTAATTTGATTAATGTTACATGTGTATATGCGTGCGTGCGTGAATCATTATATTTATCCGTTAAATCTTTAGTTCACTTTATTGTCATTATCATAACATTATTTATGTATGTTATATTGTACATTGATATTTGTATAAAAATATTATTCAAAGTAGCATAAGATGCCTCGCAAGTGTCACTGGCAGACATAGAAAAAACGCCTTATACCTATTAAAATATTAATGTTATGATATTTTTTTAAACTTTAATTTTACTATTTTTTTTTTTTAAGGATACAATTCACTATGCTCGGTAATGGTCAATTTCTTAAATCGCAATTTTACATTCGAGAGGACTAAGTAAACAGCTATGTAAAAATCATTTTTTATTTTTGAATCCAGATTGGAAAATTTTTAACTGCAGTTTTACCTCCTATACTTCATGAGTTTGAACTGGACGTCGAAAATCAACTTGGATAATGTAAGACTAGCGCGGAAGAAGACAATGCCTATTCCTATTTCTGTGATTGATATAAGATATGATGTATTTTTTCACGGAACAAGAATGAAACTGAAAGAACCACTTCACTGTAGACGCGAAGGTTGTACAAGTAGATACGAAGTTAGATGCACTAAATATTATGTTTGTTTGTGTTTGTCAAAATGTAAAACTTAACTTAACATGTTTTGAGTTACATCATAATGTTAAATATTTCTATATTTAGATTTTTCTTGTTTTTATTAAACAATAATTTTAATTTTATAATTTAAAAAAGGATTAAAATTTATAAATTTAAAATGTGTACATAATAAGTTATTTTTTACAGGTAGTAAAACTGGACCCTTACAATTGTGAAGGTATGTTTTCTTGCCCTCCACGTTGAATTAATTTTCTTCAGTAGTTTTCTTAATTCATTTAATGTTTATATAGAAAATTAATGCAAGTAATATGAATCAAAAAAAATGAAAATATTGTTTTCGGTCTGTAAAATTTTAATATCAACGGACAATATTAAAAATTTAATCATAAATTTTCAGAAAAAAAATACTGAGACTTTAAAATTAATGAATAGTTTTTGGGAATAAATGGAGGAAATTTTATGACGGCATCTTTTCTACAATTTTATACCATTTGTTCTCACGACTGAATTGACGAATGAAGAAAAATAAAATAAGATGTTGATCTATCCCAAAGGTATTCCACTTTTATAATGCGATTTTTTTTTTCATTGAATCTTTCACATGATATGAAAAAACACACACTCGTTTTAAATTATTTACCACGAAATTAGCATATGATAGAAAGCAATTATTACACCAATTCTACGAAATATATGCTTTAATAAAAAACTATCAACAGTTTTCATATATGTATGTTTTTAATAATACATTACCATTAATATTTAATTATTGAAATTCAATGTTAAAAACGTGTACCGTTTATTTGAGAAAAAAAATACATTTGTACTGTTCACAATTACAGGCGTAACCAGGGAATGTTTTGTGTATAATCTGAAAGTATAATCATAACTCATAATAAAAATATATACATCAGATTTGAAGTGAACGGCGAGGCAGATTGATTTTCATGGATTCTTTTGATTTTCAAGACGTATACCGTGCACTTTTTTAAAGTAAACAAGTTATAATAACACAGATTGTAGATTGTTAACGATCAACGACCGATCATTCGAAAAATGGGAATGTTATACGATGAGCTGCAGATATTAATCTGCAATAACTGAATGGAAACAAAAAGACTCTACTAATATCCGGTAATGACAATTCATAAAGTGTATGAGATAATATTTATAGTATCACGAGACGATAAATCCCCTGATTCTAAAGTTTTGTCTAGCGTGTTTTCATATACTTCTTGTGCGGTCTACATTTTCGGGGATATTTTTAATGTTGTACGACAGTTCGACTTAAAGTCGTATTCGCGTAAATAATTTTCCAAAATGTAAGCACTAATGGATTCAAAAAGGGTAAAAAGGCTTAAAATGGTAGATGTAGAATACATAAAAATAAACACTATGGCAAACGTTGTTTAGAAAAACCTTTTAAAAATAAAAAGATATTTTAAACATATCATTCTAACCCGGTGAAAGATAGTTTAGATTATTTAATAGGTTTTGTTATTATAAGATAATTCAAACGCATCTTCTAGATACACAATAACAAATATTTAATGCCTTTCTGATAATTAGTAATCGAAAACATACTAGTTAATTTTTAGTTAATATTTTAGCTAAATTTTATCTGATATCGTTAGGCATGTAATGTGTTTACGCGACAGAATCTATCGAAACAAATTCTCTAGATGGGCTGTACTCGCGATTATAATAAACCGGACGAAGGAGACGAGATATGAAAGAGAATACTAAAATTACTACTTAAAGAACAATAATATATTATTATGGCAAATAATGCAAAAAAATATTAATTAAATACAATATATAACAAAATCTTATAACAATTATAACAATCTCTTAACAATATAATAATAATATACAAAAGAAAAAACTCACAATGGTTGCGTGATATAATAAAGAAAGATTCGGCGCTACGACCAGTGATTGCGTGGTGCAATAAATACAAAATTCGGCGCTATGACCAGTGGTTATGAAAAACCAAGAAAAACTTTGGTGCTGCGACCAGTGGTGCACCGATGACGGACGCGGTACTACAAAAAAACCGTCGCGCGGCATACAAGTCTACAGCGGCACGATAACCTAACTTGTAGGTTTTCGCCACCGATAGTCACTCCACTGAACTCTGTTCGACGCGAACATACTCCCCCGTTGGAAGACAGGATGTCTTACAACATGTGTATAAATTTGTATAAGATTCATAATTTATAAGAAGTCGTAATTAAAGGGATATACTCTTATGAACATTTTTTGTCGAGCGTACATTAAAGTTAGTATAAGGTGAACTATACAAAGTATTAATTTTACAATTACATGTATGAACTTAAGAACTATATACAGAAGGACATGGAAAATATAATTTCAATAAACAAACAGAGAAAGGAAAAAATGAATTAAATATTTGAAAGATTATCATCAATAGGAAGCACTGCCAATTTAACAACTGGTCGTTTGATAATTCCATCAGTAGTACGTATCGTAACCACGCGTACAACACCATCTTGGCCAGGATATATGTTTTCAATACGTCCTAACTTCCAATTCATCGGTGGTTGATTTGGAGTTTGTACTAACACTAAAGCTCCAATTTTCACATTAGGCTTTTGACGAAACCATTTTGATCGACCTTGTAATGTACTTAAATATTCAGACGACCATCTTTTCCAAAACGATTGGTACATTTGACGGAGTAGCTCCCAACGATTCAATCTGTTAATTGGTACATGTGTTATATCAGGTTCGGGAACGGCTACTACTAATGGTTCACCTACAAGAAAATCACCTGGTGAAAGTGCGCGAAGATCATTAGGGTCAATTGATAAAGCAGTGATAGGACGCGAGTTTAGTATAGCTTCGATTCGGGTTGCAATAGTGGATAATTCTTCGAATGTTAAAATCTGTACGTTCACCACTCGTTTTAGATGAAACTTGACGGACTTGACCGCTGCTTCCCACAGGCCTCCAAAATGAGGGGCGCCTGGTGGGTTGAAATGCCAGTTACATTGAATAGCAGCACTCAATGCTGGTTGCGTTGATGCTTTATTGAAACAATTGTTGCAATTGTTTATCTGCGCCTTTAAAATTTGTTCCGCAATCTGTATATATATTAGACGGAATTCCTCGTCGTGAAACAAATCTATGTAATGCAGCTATAAAGGTGCTTGTAGATAAGTCCGAAACAATCTCCAAATGAATAGCTTTTACCGACATACATACAAAAACGGCCAAATAACATTTGTTAGATCGTGAATTTTCTCCGACGACTTTCCTTAATCAGAAACGGTCCAGCGAAATCTATTCCAACGTGAGAAAACGGCCGGGATGGACGAACACGTTGAGAAGGTAAATGTGACATAAATGGTTTGAGGAATTGTTGGATTGTATCGGGCACACTTAACACATTTGAAGACTAATTGTCGAATTGCTGATCTACTTGCGATTATCCAATATGATCGTGCTATTAAGGATGCAACAAGTTGAGGTCCCGCATGGAAGTAAGTTAAGTGATAATGGCGTATTACTAATGTTGTAAAATGCGATGACTTCGGCAGAAGAATTGGACACTGACTAAAAAATGAAACGTTGGAATTCCGAAGACGACCTCCTACTCGAATAATTCCTGTTGAATCGATGAACGGTGCTAGTTGAGCCAACGATCGTGGAGAAATATTGGGTTCTTTGGTGTGCAATTGCAATAATAAATCCTTAAAGGAAAATTGTTGAGTACTAATTATTATAGGAATTAGTGCTTGATTTAGTTCTGTACGGTTCAGAGAATCGGTTGCATTGCTTAGACGTTTAGCACGCTGTATAAATCTCAGTACATAAGCAATTACACGTTGCATTCGTGATAACGACGAAAAACGATTAAACCATTCATGCTCTTCAAGCGAAGTGACGTTACATACACGTAAGCCATTTTTATTGAAATCCGGTAATTGCTGTAAGGGTATTAAATCATATGGTGCTTGTGGCCATTCAGCTTCCGGTTGAAGAAAAAATGTTGGTCCCTGCCAATAAAGTGTATGACTAATCGCCTGTGAAGGAAAGAGACCTCGCGAAACACAGTCAGCAGGATTTGAAACCGATGGCATATAATTCCATTGACAATTAGGTAATAGTTTAGATATTTTCGCCAAACGATTTGTTACAAATATTTTAAAACGAGATGGAGATGAAGTTATCCATGCAAGTACTACTTGGGAATCCGTCCAAGCATGAATTGATGTAATTGGTAAAGAGCCTTCAAACGTGATGAGTAATTGGTGTATAGTTTGGGCTAATAGTAAACGCACCACATAACTCAAGACGTGGTATTGATAATGTTTTCAAGTTTTCCAAATTGCAGAGGTGCCACTTTAGACTTGGATGTGACAAAGTGTACTGAGATATGTCCATAAACATCGATAATACGTAAATACACCACTGAAGCATAACCTTTCTCCGACGCATCACAAAACCCTATTAATTGTATCGATGATTGAAGAACTGTTGGAATATAACGAGGTATCTTAACTTGCGATACTAACGGTAATTCGGATGAAAACTTGACCCATAAATTGATCAATGAAAGAGGAAGTGGATCATCCCAGTTTATGCCTGACTTCCAGATTAATTGCATGAACGACTTAGCCCAAAAATGTTATGGGAGCTAATGCCCCAATTGGGTCATACAGCTTAGCAATCGTTGATAAAACTACTCGTTTTGTTATTATTTTTGACAAAGTAGATGTATGGTAGCCAAATGTATCATAAACTGGATCCCAATGAAGCCCAAAATCTTAATAGACTTATCATCTTTAGGATCGAATGACGAGTGTAATGCTTGATCCTGTTGAGAAATCCGAAGTAATGCTTTCTCTACAGTTTGACGACCATTTCTTCAAGTCAAAACCACCTTTTTTCAAGAGTTGAATGAGATCCTCTTGACGACGGAGCAGGGCAGGAATAGTATTGTCTCCCGACACGATATCATCGACATACGTTTGCGTGGTTAGAATTTTATCGGCAAATTGATATTGAGGTCCATCTTCTTTTTCCAATTGATGAAGAACTCGAATGGCCTGGTACGGAGAAGCTGACACGCCATAAGTGACGGTTGTCAGCTCATAATCACGAAGTTCGTCTGATGGGTTTTTTTTCGCCACAAAATATGCTGATATTGGCGATCATCAGGCTTAATTTGTATTTGGCGGTACATCTTACAAATGTCCGCGGTGAACATATATTTATTTAAACGACAACGATTTAATAACTGCGATATATCCGTCTGTAACTTTGGGCCAATATATAATAAGTCATTTAAGGATTGTTTAGAAGTTGTTGCCGCAGAAGCATCGAAAACTACACGGAGTTTAACCTTTGAGTCACTACGTTTTACCACAGCGTGATGTGGAATATAATATTTTGCGGGTCGTTGAGCAATAGTCATATGACCAAATCTTCGTATTCCTGCATAAAATCAACATATTGCGTGTAAACCTCGGGATCTCGTTGTAACTTGTGTTCAAGATTGCAGAACCGAGATTTAGCCATATCATACGAATCACCGAGGGTCAATGGATCACTATGAAAATGGTAATGATACTACAAATCGCCCGTTGTCATCACGAACTGATGTCCGAAGAAAATGTTCTTCACACTTTTCTTCGTCAGTAAACACTTCAGTGGGAGGGGATGGTTCTTCAACCGACCAAAATCGCTTAAGCAAATGATCTATAGAATACTCAGTAGACAAACATAATGATACACATGTTGAAGTATCGGAAACAGTTGACTGGCCAATTATTATCCAACCAAATATAGTTTCAAATGATGAGGGTAATCCTTGATGACGTAATATACGCGAACGATCAGTCAAAATATTAGAGTAGACGTCAGCACCAAGAAGAACATCAATTGGAGCAGGAATGTCAAAATCCGGATCCGCGAATTTAATATGCTTATAAACTTGACGAATAATAGGGTTCAATTTCGAAGTAGGCATAAGACCAGTTATTTTTGATAAAACTAGTAGTTCACACGATATTTTTGGATTTTCGGTATGTATGGGTTTGAAAACTAAATTTGTAGACCCTTTTGTAGACAACACGTATGATTGAGATAATCCTGTAACTGAGGTGTGACATTGTCGACGTGTCAAACCTAATCGTGATGCACATGCGTGGGTAATAACGGAAATCTGAGACCCAGTATCCAGCAACGCACGAACTGGGATCCACTGACCTATATTGTTACGAACATGTATAATTGCCGTTCCAAGAATGACGTTTCCAGAAGACTGAAACGTTCCAACAAATGGTTCATCCACTTCTACAGGAGCTGGAATCGAAGAACTGGGGTTGACCTGAGAATTGCCAGAAAACTCTGAAGAATTGGCATGTGTCACAGCCTTTGAAATGCACTGCTTAAAGTGTAATAATGAATGGTGTTAACCTGAACATTCGTTACAAGTGTGTTTCGATGTACATTCGGATGTTTTGTGAAGCGAATTGAGACAATTCATACATAACCGTTTAGACTTTGCAAAATTAAAACGTTGTACATTATTTTGAATGAATTTTCGACACTGATATAAGGAATGATTTTCTTGACAAAATGTACACGAGTTTTTTTCAATAGTTGGAGTGGCAACCAGAGATGACTTAGAACGATAAGTTTTATTTAATGATAATTGCTTTGTTTTATTCAATAACGGTATGGTAGTTGACTCAGAGTTTATTAGAACCTGGCAACGAGTGTGAACAAACTTTAATAATAAGTCAATAGTAGGTGTATCTACGTCATGGTATTCGGATTCGAACAAAACGTTTCGTAGTGGGGTCCAACACTCGTGAAGCAATATAAAAAATAAAAATCCTTCCAAATCATCTACTTTCAAGGCTTTAATAGACGATATATTTTCTTAAAACGTGTTTACAAAATTCTTTAGATTTGACACTAATTCCGTAATCATAGGTTTAAATTGAAAAATAGCATCAAGATGAGCATTCAATAATATTCGTTTATTATCGTACTGAGTGTGTAAAATTATCCCACACAATGGTATAATTATCCTCGGTAAGAGGTACGGATCGAACGCACGATGCGGCCACTCCAGTTACAGATGATAACAAATAGTGAAATTTCTCAATTTTTGATAATGACCGATTATCATGAACTAGAGATATAAAAGTATCGCGGAATGGTCGCCATTGTAATGTATTACCATCAAACGTAGGTAGCATAATTTTCGGTAATTGAATTTTTGAACAAGCAGGTACTGATATAGATTGAATAGATTCACATGGGATTAATTTAGACGCTATAGAAAGAATGAAATAATATTGTTCCATGAACATTTTTTTTATCGGTGCGTGTTGTTCGTATATTCTTCATCGCGTTGCAATTCAATAAGTTGGTCAAGGATTATATCGTTTTTCCAAGTTGAAATCTGTAACATACTTCTCGATATTCCTTTTACGTTCAATAAAAATCGGAATTTCGTCTTTATTCATTTGCACACTTAACGACAATTTATGTAAAATATTCATTTCACTGACAATATCATTTCGTTTTGTAATTCCGCGTCTTAACATACGTAAAGCACGATCTGTTCAGTTGATAATGCCATAATAATATAATAATGATGTTACACAAACAATCGAGAATGAAGAATAATGCTTATAATAGTCGTACGTAAGAATTTACTCGATAACGACGAGCGCGACGTGAAAACAGGTTTTATCGCGGACGCGTGAACTTTGATGCCACGTCCCAAACGATTTTGCAGTTATAATTGTGCCAATAATAGGTATAATATTAATGAATTTTGGAATGGATACATGCAGAATGGATGTAGTAATATATACAATCTACAATAAAAAATTAAATTTTATATATTTTACGTTACGTAAACACTTTCTATGCTCCCCCGATCCGGCCCGAAGGACCAAAATGTTTACTCGACAGAATCTATCGAAACAAACTCTCTAGATTGGCCGTACACGCGATTATAATAACCGGACGAAGGAAACGAGATATGAAAGAGAATACTAAAATTACTACTTAAAGAACAATAAAATATTATTATGACAAATAATGCAAAAAATATTAATTAAATACAATATAACAAAATCTTATAACAATTATAACAATCTATTAACAATATAATAATAATATACAAAAGAAAAAACTATCAATGGTTGCGTGGTACAATAAAGAAAGATTCGGCGCTACGACCAGTGGTTATGAAAAACCAAGAAAAAACTTTGGTGCTGCGACCAGTGGTGCACCGATGACGGACGCGGTACTACAAAAAAACCCGTCGCGCGGCATACAAGTCTACAACAGCACGATAACCTAACTTGTAGGTTTTCGCACCGCGATAGTCACTCCACTGAACTCTGTTCGACGCGAACATAATGGTTAAGATAAATGGGCATTTAACTGTATTCTAGATAACATAGCTGATGTACGTAAGAACAATATATTTAGCATATAGTCCAATGTGGGGATTGTGTTAAACTCTGTAACCGACATTGTACACATACATATTTGTACGATGATAAAAATACGTACAATCCGTTATATGTTGAAACCCTCGCCACCGTTTTCCCACTAATGCTCTCCGCCGTCGCCAGGCGTGTGCATTAATTTAAGAAATCACGAGCGTCTAAACAAACAAATCGCCATGGTTTCCATGTGATCTGGAAACACTATCGTGGCGGACCGACGTTTCTCATTCAATAACAAACGGTGACCCGTTATTAATATAAACATTTTTTTTTCCAAACTCGTAATACTTTCATATGCATTTATTCTTTATACTTTGCTTTCTTCATTTATATACGTCGATTTACTTTGTTCCATTTTAAGTTTTTTCAATTTTTTTCATAATATTTTTTAATTGTTGAATTTTCATAGTTTCTTTTC
>CM032339.1:521028-550682 GCA_019022885.1 Schlechtendalia chinensis | reverse complement strand
TAATAATTTTCATTTATTCGTTTTGACAAATAATAAATATACGTAAATTCATTAGTCGATTACGTTGCCTTCGTGTGTGTTCGCCTCTAGTGTGTGTCAATCTCTGTTCTTTTGTAAATAAATATAAATACGGGGAAAAAAATACCTAAAGAAAAACGAACTCTGTAGGCAGGATAACAAAATTATATTTCGAAATTCGGAAACGATGTATTTTCAACAGATAATAAAATTCATTTTGGTAAACTATGTCAACTTTAAATATCAAGCGATAAAAAAATTTAACACATTAAAACCGAAAAAACCACTTATTGCAAAAAAAACGTGTAAGAGTTTAAAAAAGATAAATCTCAAAAATTACTTGTTTTTCAAAATATATCTGAAAAATCATGTTTTAATACTCATTTAATCAAAGCATTCCTAAATGCTAACATTCCATTTATAATCTGAGCAACCTAGATTTTCAAAAACTTTTAGGAGAAGTATACGAAACGAAGTGTACCAGTGTACAATGTGACATTTATTAATACATAAATGCATGCATATTTAATAATTTTGTAATGCATTAAATACACAACAATGGTTATTACTAAAAATATTTTTAAAGATTTCGTTATACGGGTATTAGTGTAGTATTATTGTTTAATTCTAACCCGTACAAATATATTTTATGCAAAAAGCTTTTTTAAATGTTAGTTATAATTTTAAAAAAAAATTTTTAAATAAAAAAATAGAAAAATTTAGAATAAGGATTTTACGAATTAAAAAAATCTGTTTCATATTTTACAATATTATACTGTATATACAAGAACATATGTGGAACGTTAGTCTCTGCTTTGATATATTTTACATTTCATTGTAGATCAACATATATTTACAAATAAATTGGGCAACATAACTTCAAAAAAAAAAAAAAAATTGAAAAAAGGCGGTGCTGTGTTTGTGGGTGGCGGGAAAGAGGGCTGGGACAGTTTCTATATCTCTCCTGAAAAATCAATGTGTTACTCTGCGTATTCATTATCGAAATTTGATGGTGTATTCCATATAATCGAATGTATACGAGTGACGCGCGTTTATGTTGTACTTACGACGACATCTTATACAATGCTAGCACACAGATATTCCTTACAGGATTTGCATTCTGCACACTTCACCGTCAGTTTTCTACACGTTGTAGTTTTCACACATCGAAGTTCAGATAGGAAGACACATGCGTTCAATTCCGATGAATAATTTCTCGTGTTTATGTACGATTTCGAGTTACACCCTGACGATATATTTCGCATGTTCGCATTCAAATACGGAATGAAGAATTTATTGTATATTATTAAACAATTGATACTCCGTTGCCAAAGGTGACCAGAATGTAACATTGCGTTTAAAAACATTCGATTTTCTTTCTTGCCAATAATACAACCGCATGCATTTACGTTATTATGAAATGGAAATAAATTCGGATTAAAAATATATTGTAACATTTCACAGGATACGAAAATACGGTTTATACCGCTGCGTAGGGTCAATTTCACATATGTTATTTCATGATGTTTTGAACATTTTACTTTTGGTTTGTTTAGTTGATTTAGGTGATTCATATTAGTGGTATATTTATTTTTTGTCTTATCACTGTATGATACTTAAACATGTTGAATATCTAGAAATCGCCTCAACCGTTGTACGACGATTTCGGTTCATTGGTAACCTGATGTACCGCAGCTTGTTCGGATACGTGATGTGTCATAAAGGACATAAAAAATGTATGTGAAAATAGTCTCCATAGAAATTGAGCTCGAGGAATGTATCTCAGTCATCACACCCTTGCAAGCCCTCTGATCATACGTACCATGAAACAACTAGACATCCTGGAGATGCAACATTAAAAGAATATCGAATTTACTATCAACACAAAAAATGTATAATTGTAATTATGACGTGGACCAATTCGAGTCCATCGATTCACTGTACACGTGGCCCGTGGACACAATGGACGTGGACCAATGTACGTGACGTTTTGACGGTACCAGACAGTTTGGGACTCTTTCCCCTGTGGAGTTATGTTAGGTTTGAAGAGCTTCAAGACAATTATAGCTCCAGGAATGCCATAACAATATAATAATTCGATATAAGTAGGTTTTTTTTTTGCTCGTCAATATTACAATACATTTTATATTTTAGACCATTTTAATTTTAAGTGTAAATTTCTTTAATCTTTATAAAACAATCCATATATAAATAAAAATTTTTTAAGAGGGAATGAACACCATATCTCCTGTGAGAAAATCAGTTTCTTTGCGAATTGCGATTCGGCCCGAAAGACCAATGTTACCTTCAATTTATTAGTGGACTGTATAGGATATGAATATTACTATTAAATGCAATTTATTTTAGCAAATTTTATATGTTTATTTTATTTCACATGCGGCGGTCAACAGTCTTGCAAATTCACATAATGACGTTCACATACGTACCAAAGTGCAATTATATAAATTCACAAAAGTAGATACAGGTTTCGAGGAAAAAGGAATAATACATTTTTCCATAAACGATAATTTAAATTATAACATCGGAATAAATGATATACGTAATAAATAACATAAAAATATACAAATTTTACAATATGAATTAACATTTTAGATTTGTCCGCTATTCGAGTGGGCTAATTTCAGTTACTTCTCCATAAAAAATTCAACTCATGATTTTGTTACGATTTTTAAAATTAAAAAATTTGTTAAGTAAGTCATTTTATTTATCTACATTTCTAATTGGTATACATTATTGTATTATACTAATATCAAATTTTTAGACGTTGGTTCCTGTTATATTTGTAAAAAACAAATACTTAACGAAAGTTGTTCAGCGTTAAGAATCTACGATCAAAGTTTTTGATCACAATTTAACCGAAAAAAGCATTTAGACTATTAACAATAATTTTATAGATATTTTTGAAGAAGAAATAATGTTTTACGTTAAAAATTATGAGAAAATAAATAAAAACAGCAATGTCTAATCTTGGTATCTACAATATTAACACATTATTAAATATATAATTTTAAATGGTATGATTGATAATTTATGACCTTTTCCACAAGGAAATAATATTGTCAAATAGTACCTAATGTTTTGTAATCTTTTAACTAGAATACACAATACAGTATATAATTTTATGATTCCATATTTTTGTGTTACAGATCAATTGTCAATTTTATTAAAAGGTTACGCTGTGTGGTATTTGGGATACGATGAATGTATATTTGGATAAACAACATGAAATGAATGAATGAATTTTTTTCTTAAAAAACACGGAATAAAAAGATTTAAAATATGTGAATATCAAAAAAAAAAAAAAAAAAAATGTATGACTACGAACAACTACGAACAACGATTGTCAAGTTTATTTCTATATTTATATCGTCCGGTATTAGAGATAATCCACAATAGTCACATTGCAGTACACAATACTCGCGATAACAGAACTAGTTTGGATAATGCCAAAATATCGTGTAATAGTTTTGTTGTATAAAATAAATTACTCGTGCCTAACAAATAATAATGATATTCTTAAAGATATCCTAAAGAAACGCCGTTAAAATTTTATTAATTATTAACGGAAATATGTGAAATATGTAAAGTAAAATCAAGCGTATTTCGATTAGAATGATCAGTACACGTTTTTTATCGGATTCAAAATACCTAATGAAAATATGCAATCGCAATAAAACCCGTGTTCCCCCGGCGACGAGTAATAAGCAATGATTATCTTAATTCAAAGAATCGTACGAAACACAAGTGCACGTAGTTTTATAGGACACAATCGATGGCATATTAGGCCGTCCTCCCGCCGGAGCGACGCGATGTCGATGCGATTCGAAAAGAATAGTTGCTTAGTAGAATATCGCGTACGACCGGACCTAACAGGTGACCAGAACGGTTCAGTTACAAAAACACGTCGTCTTCTGAAGATGACGATCGCGTTGTACTGTAATGTCATACGGGTAATGCAGGATTACGTTAAATTTCGATCTTTCCATCGCACGTCAAAAGAAAGTTTTAACGTGTTTGTCGGTCGGCAGAAAAAAGCGGGGAGACCGGCCCACGAAAAACAAAACGCACGTGGTCAATTGGGGTGTTATTGTTAATGGCAACTTTTTATCGAGCGAAATGGTTGTTGTTTTCATGTCGCGTCAACGGGTAGTCCCCTTTATACATTAACACGCGATTTTTATCGTACGCAACGTAATCTATTATTGAAATCGAGCGGTTGAAAATGTACGATTCGGGTTCAAACCACCAGCCAGTGACGGCGTCAGAGGGGTGCAAGGTAGGGCAAGCGCCCTGTCCAAATTCGGTTTCGCACCACCTTTGCCGTACCCGTTGAAGAACAAATGAAAATTTAAATTTCAAGTATTTATGTGTTTGCTGCTTTGTTTCATATGTTTCACCGTGTAACTCGTCGTATTTTTTTTTTTTTATGTGAATTCATTTCGATAACACACCACGGAATACACTACCATTTAATTTGATTATATTTTATCAAAAAACGCTAATAGTGTTTTCCATGTATTTCAATAATTTATATTACACCCGTACAGACGGGTTATCACTAAATTCCATGATCAATTCGCCATAATCTTGCACCCCTAGCAGGGGACGTACACAGAAAAAAGTTTTGGTGGGGTGATTTTGAAAATCATTAATTGAAAGTTAGAACTTTTTATTTTAATAAGTATACGAAAATTTTATTATGAACATTTGCTTTACTTAAAATACGTTTTTCTAATATAAATATAGATTTAACATAAAGTCAAAGAACTAAATTTAATTTTCGTGACGTTTTAGCCATTATGTTAAGAATATCTTCATAGTTAACTTCCATATCTCTATGAATATTTAACATATTTTTTATTTGCTTTAGCTAGTGGTCCACAACCATAATGTAGTATTAAACCTGTCTAATAATATAACATAATCCGTATAATATAATATTAAAATTGAATAAGTAAATAAACAAACATTTTGGGGGGGGGGGGTGTTTGAACACCCAAAACACCCCCCTGTGTACGTCCCTGCCCCCTAGAAAAAATGTCTGTTGCCACCACTGCCACCACCCGCGAAAATGTGTTCCTGCTTGCCACGGTCTTGGTTCGGACGACTCGTACTCGAACGCGTCCCGTATTCGCCGTTCTTATTATTGCGTCGTAATCACACACAAATCCGGCGACTTGATTCAAAAAACGCGTGTTGTAATTCACGAAAGTCTCGAATTTTCGATTTCGGTTTGTATCATTTATCAATTACCCAATAACCGTATAATTAAAACCATTTAGTAACCACTGTGATACCTAACGTTCCCTTCGGATTCACGACAATTCTCACCGATTACGCGTTATCCGTATCTTTGTAGTCCGCGGTTACTCACCCGGTGAAATCCATTGGTCTTACGGCGATATGGTTTTTTTTTATTTTTGTTAACTCTGTCCGTTGAGACACTTGTTAGGTTCTGTGGTGTTCTTCGCCGCCACGTTCCAATAGCAGTAGTTAATTGTTTCCCAAAGTGTGTTCCGCGGGACAATCTCAAGGGTTCCCCGCCAGACGTATTTGATTATCGAGAAAAAATTATTTTATATTATATTACTTAAAAAAATTATTATTTTTTATCATTTAAAAGATTTCACCTAATAGTTACTAGTATAATAAATTTTATATCCGGATCATTAAACGAGATTTGGATTGGACTTAAGGACGAATACCCGTCCCCGGTTGAAAAAGCTATTATTAACTCTATTACCGTTTGTAACGACCTGTCGTTGTGAGGCTGGTTTCTACTCTTACGCGTATACCAAAAGTAAATACAGAAATAGATTGGAGGATGGCGCTCCCGGACACCTAAGAATTCGGGTTTTACATATAAAACCCAATTTTTAAAAACTATTGTAAATCAAATAATTAAACAGTTCCATTCTTCTCATTAAAAATATTTATTTGTTATTTTAATAAATACAATTTTGATTGAATTTTTTTTTTTTTTTTAACTAATTTTAATAAACGATAATAATTAACAATATCGTTAAACCAATTTTATAGAGTATTGGTTTTTTTTTTTTTTTTTAGAAAAATTGAGGTTGAGTTGGAATTAAAGACTTCGGGGTTCCGCGAAACACTAACTATTTCTTAAGGGTGCCGTGGTTGTAAAAGTTTGGGAACCGCTGCTCTAGTCGGTACTCTCGATTTGACACGTTTTTCCCGTTGACTAAGTAGTTTCTCGTTTGGTATGATTCCCCAAACAACCTGACGAATTGTAAAAACAAAACAACGCCACTAAAATTGTCGACATGTACTCCTCGTTTTGTTCGCGCACGGTTTTCGTATTTTTTTAAACAGCTCTCACAATGTACTACGATTTTTATTTCGTAAATGATATTTTCACAAATATTATTTATCCCGTTCATTAATTGTACTCAACAAACTGCTAGCGTCGCTCGTAACTGTTTTTACAAACATCTCAGTCCAAGGTGTCCTGCTTGAGCCGACATTCACAACTGCGGCCAACTTTATGTTTTTCCTCGTTCCAATTTGAGCCATCGCCGAAATACTACCGATTCTTAACGGTTGTTCAAAATTCTAAACCACGATATATACTAGACACCTATTTTAAATACTTTTTTTTTTTAAATAATTTTAGTAGTATTATTTTCTAACACCGTGTGAATTACAATAATTAACGTGCATTGTTGTTATTCTGTTTTAGGATTGCGGCGCCATGTTACGCGGACTGCAATTCACGTTGGACTCGCAACAAGCCGAGAAGCTGATGGAGAAGATCAAAGTGGGAAAGAAGTAAAGATGTAGGTGTCGATTGGTCACAGCATGTCTTGGTCTGATCATGTTCCTCGTGTCCGTCGTAACAGTCAGCCTGGCGCTCACACGGGGACAAAAAATGTTTGGCTCTCTCTGACGACAAATCCGCGCCTTCGATACTCTCAACGTACATTTATTATTATTATTATTATTATTATTATTATTATTATTATTATTATATAAATTATTATTATTGGGGATTTAAGTACTTACATTACATATCAGTAGGTATATTTAATTATGATAGCGGCAAGTATTCTCGTATGGGTACATACCTGCAAATTAAATTATTTTATAAAATAGTGTCATTTTTTCAAAAACTTCCAGTGAAATATTATAATGTCTTAATTAATATTGTGATTTTTGGTGTTGTTACAGTTTAATACATAATTGTCGTCATAACAAATACATTGTATATAATTATTCATTTGTTGTTTGATAAACAGAACAAAACAAAGAACCATTATCTCTTCTATCGCTTAATACCTACCTATAAGTGTTGTAAAGAATACTTTTTTTCTTACAAGTATTTTAAAACATTAATTTGTTTTTGAAAACTATTTATTTTTATCTGTTCATTTAAATGAATTCTGAATCTAAAAACACAGTGTTTACAATTATTGTAACAAATTATATTGATGTACATTACATTTAATTATTCAAATTCAGTGGTTTTAGAAAAAACATTCAAAATATATTCAAAATACTCAAAAAAGTATAGGTATAATAGTATTTAAATACTTTACAACACGTATACAAATGTTGGCAATAATTACAATATAGTGTTTATCAGTAGAGTTAATGAGGCGACTGACACACAATTTCTTTTTTTTTTTTTAATAAAATATTTCATATATTTATTATTAATTAGACATCTCTTATCTTATAACATAAGTGTAAAAATAGCTATACATTTCATAAACTTTCTAGTATATGAATAAATTATTTTATGTAAGTAATATTATTTATCATTTATACGATATTTGTAAAATATTTATGCTCAGCAAATTTTTATTTTTAATTTTTTTTTTCGAATTTATGAATTGTGATAATATTAAATTAAAATAATGTAATATGTGTTACACATTTTTCCATTTATTTTTAATTCTTATTATTATTATTTATTGGTTTTTATTATGTTATACAATGATGATAATAATAATAATAATAATAATAATAATAATAATAATAATAATAACAATAATTAATTATTATTGTAATGTAATGAAAATAATTTATAATAATAAAATGGATATAATATAATATGACAGCAAAGCATAGAACGCAATAATGTGTTTTACTTTCAAACAAAACAAGGTAGTCATGGATATAATTTAAGTGCATGAACCACGATATGTTCATACATTTATTAGCATCCACGGACACTGTATTGTTCGAACAACATTCATTATTATTTTGGTTAAGGACACACTACAAAATTCATTAACCTATCTTGTTGACTAGTAGGAATGTCGTCACACATTTGTTGAATAA
Organism: Schlechtendalia chinensis; assembly: GCA_019022885.1. Taxonomy (NCBI): domain Eukaryota; kingdom Metazoa; phylum Arthropoda; class Insecta; order Hemiptera; family Aphididae; genus Schlechtendalia; species Schlechtendalia chinensis. The sequence goes on along the minus strand of CM032339.1, from coordinate 542,336 downwards.
ATGCCAAGCCGATTGTTTTCAAATTATTACTAGGATATTTTGGTTTATACTCTGTTATACATTGATCGTAATAACCTTTACCTCGCCCCAACCGTTTGCCGATGGCGGTGAATCCCAAGCCTGGCACTATTATCAAATCCAAACCACCTGTACGAAAAACATACCGATGTATTATTCGATACATTATACCGCGAAAAGCGTACCTGTTACCAATGCATCCTCATGCGTGTCATCATCTGCCGGTTGTGATATATTCCCATTTGGTTTTTGGCAAACTCTCGTGATCTCCAATCGATTTGATCCGCACCATAGACATTTCAGATTTATTGTACCTGCAAACAACAAAACGTCAATCCGCAAACAGCTTAAAGATTGAAAACCACATAAGTATACTTTGGAACAAAGCACAATTTTCCAGAATCAAAAATGTTTTCGACCGCGTATTTTGTCTGTACTTCGGAGACCATACTAAGGTATACAGAAACCCTGTTTGCTACTTATGTACATAGGATGAGCCAACAACTAAACACAAAACAGGAATTCATTATTATAGTTTTAATGAGTCATTTGAACAAATAGTTTTAATAAAATCCATAGCTAAGGTTAATATTTAATTTTAAACAACACATAAGATCCGACAAACTATCGCATTTGAAATATCTTGTAATAAATGGTAATATGTACGGTTGATTGCTATATTCAATGAATATATTTTCTTGTTAATATAATTTAACGGCTTTATTGAAATTCAAAATGTATTGCTGTGTATTATGTGCTTATGTTCTATCTTAATAATAGTGTTAATTAACCACTGACAAGATAAACAATGATTTAATTTTGATCAAATGTGCCATTTGAAAAAAAAAACTCAAAACGATGTGCGCGTACGGAAATGTAGTTTCGGGGAGTAACGTCACAGAAACCGTGTAGGACCCAAAGCCAGATTTAAAGTTCAAACTTGCGACATCGACCTACTTTCTCGGTTATGACATCGGATTGTTCGACGATCTCACGAGTCAACGTGGAACAGGGTGTCGGACGCAGTTCACAGTCGACGGGCGGCACTGAAAACACGTAATCAAAACGTGTTCTATTTTGAAAACGACCGCTCGTACCCGAACGGTTCCACTTATGCGGCCCGGCCAGTGTCTCGTCGACATCGTCAATGCCGGTATGTGAATGCCCCCCGGCGAACTTCTCCCGGACCGGAGGATTCGAAAACAACCGGTGACGACGGTTTGAGTTATCGTCGAGATAAGCGCGGCGTATAATTATGTTTATTGCTCTGTGATTATAGTCCGCGACCGTCTGTCCACATCGTGCTGCCCACCGCGTGCTATTGTACACGTTCAAATTTTTATGACCTCTTTGTTATTTTTTTATATATATATTTATATTCTTGCGTTACACCGTTCAAAGCGTTCAAAAAAAAAAAAAAAAAAACGATAATTAAGAAGAAAAAAAATCGTTTTTAAAAGCGCGGCAAATATTTTTGATAACCACTACCGCAAAATATCCGCTCGGTGCGTGACGGTCACCCGCCGCTTTTTCCGATAAAATCGTTTGAAGTCTTAGTTTTTTTTTTATGAATTGGTTTATCTTATCTTATTTTAAAATAATATTATACATAGTGTTTACAACAAAAAAAACCCAAGACATAACCCCTGAAGCCTGTTATGTAATATCTAAGCGTTCTATTCAGCGTATTTGCTCGGAAGCAAGAATAAACAATGAAACGCCGGAAGCAATAGAAACGGGTCATTGTTTTTCATCTCCGCGTAAGTCCTACAAGCGAGGGAAACACGTATCGGAGGTGGATGACTTCGACGGTGATAAAAGTGAGAAGAACAGTTCATGAGTTCTATGATAGGGGTGAGTATCCTACAGCAAAAACTAAACCCGATTCTGTCAAGAACAAAAATAACCACGCGGGAAGTCTCGGATCAATGCAGAGACTTCTTAAAAATCTGAAATTTTCTTACAAAAAATGCCAGTAATCGTCATACATTTTTAATGGAGCGTAACGATATAGTTTCTCTTGGGTGTATATTTTTACGTTCTGTCTGTACAACGCGCGATAACAAAGATACTCGACCTGTTGTATACCTCGACGAAACGTGGGTAAAATCCAAAGATTTAAGATTACCGACAGGCAAAAGAGGGCTTTTTATTATTGTTCACGCAGGGCGTGCCAATTTTGGGTTCGTACAAAATTCGGAATTGGTTTTCCGTAGTAATACTGGCAGTTATAAAGAAATACCACAGTCAAATGAACTCTGAAATATTTATATCTTGGTTTACCCAAATGTTAGATAATCTTGAAGAACCTTCCGGCATTGTGATGGATAACGCAACATATCAGTCGACCATTGTAGATAATTTTCCAAAAAGCAATACCAAAAAAGTAGGTGTTCAAGAATAGCTGAACAAAAAAAATATACAATTTTCACCATTAGAAGGCTAGCTGAACTTTTGAAAAAAAGTACGAATTAGATGAACTGGCATTAGAAATGGGTCATGAGGTAATTCGACTTGATGTTAATGGTGTTCCATGAATGTCGTGTAGTCGACTGTGAAAGTTATACAGTTAATAAGCAAAGAAAATTTTCTTTGATTTTTTTTCTAAAACACGTTGATATTCAGAATGAGTGGATCAGAATTATTTCGAATGGAAAAAATATTGAAAGGCAAATAAACACTACGCGTGTGTGAACAACATTTTCAACCAGATGATGTATATATAGATCGTTGATTCATACTGGCAGGACAACGTTAAACGATAAACTACTGTATGTATTCAAATATTCATTAATTAAAATTATGATTTTTAGTTCATAATGTTTATTATATTTATTGTACACAATCTAGGTATCTTCACACAAACAAACAAACCGAGGATGAAATAATATGCCATTTCATCAGTTTTTGAAAAATCAACCCAGAAATCAAATGTTAATTTTCACCAAGTTAGTTGTCATTTATTGAGTGAATACATTTATTTGTTATATAATTTATTTTTAATGTAACATTTAAATTCATAGGATATATTGACTGAATGAGTTGAAGAATTGGTTCAAGATATTATAGCCGTTCAACCAAAAACAACTGGGTTGTCGCAGAGAACGATTTTTTTCATCGAACATAACTAATTCTGAAATACATTATCAAATTCAAAGGTATTAATTTTTTCTAGTTTATCAATGTTTGTTTCAAATTTTAAATATTTAACAGAACACTTTATTTTTAGAACAAACTCATTGATTCGTTTAAAAACATTGACTTTGCATTTCACATCTGTAAACCTACATCTAGGTTGGAATTCATTTTATGATGAAAGAGCAATTACTTTTTATTTTTTTAAACATACGTTGCTCAAGAAATTAAAGCAATAATTTAAAAAATAAATAACTTTCACCTCAGAATTAAAAATTAATTATTATGTCAATCATAATCTATTAGAAAAAGAAGATATGTTCAATTTGTTTTATCTATTTCAAACTATGCATATAGAATATACGCCTATGATGTTTTCTATAAAACCCGTTTGTTTAGGCGGCCCAAGTAAAATTAAGTATAAACTATTATATTAAAATGCATTTATTTCATAATATATATTATTAACATTAATTTGTGCTTAACTTAGAAATAATTATTTCAAATTATTTTATAGGAATCTATGATAACAATGGATGTTTACATTCAACTAAAGTTTGACATCATTTACAATGTCCTAAGTAAATAGAACTTAAAAGAAAAAGATGTGTTTTATGTGAAAACCTTATTAATATATTTAGACTAAAAAAATTTAGGCAAAATTTGAGGAATAATAATAAAAATACATGTATCAAAAGTTGACAAAATACAAAATTAATTTTCTAATCCACCATTGTAAATCCATTGTGTTTAAACTGAAAGCTAATAAAAATCGAAATGTTTATGTGTACAGGGTGTAAATGAAACGAGTTTTGGTCGTTAGTCGGTTTGTTCTGTATGGCGAGAAAAACGAAGACACCATGACGTGCAAATAAAAGACAATTCCGATTTACGCGTCGATGAAGTCTTCACCGTGCCATGATCAGGGGTCAGGTCATGATACTGTGCGTCCACCTCCGTTGTCACCGGTCAGCGTTCAGTCATTATCGGCATTGATTGAAATGTGTAATGCATCGGCTGATTCAAGAACGTATAAAACGTCCCAGTTCTTTTTCACCTCTGTTCCGCAGTGTTTTCCCCTCTCGTTTGATTTAAACTGAACTATTAATGTTCGTGGAGAGAGATACGTTTTCCGTCCCGCGGCGATGCTCGTGACCCGACAGGTGAGAGCAACATGGGCCGGTACATTTTTTCTCTACGCTTGTGCTGTTTTTGTTTTTTATTCAATTTTACGTGATCCCCACATGTTTTTCTTCCTTTTTTCTACGTGCATGATTTCTTTATTTTCGAATGAGATTTGTATTCGTGTGTGCGCATAATATTGGGGAGGAAAAGCGTAATTTGTTGTCCCGTGTCTACCGAGCGTGGGACACTCCCTCCGAAAGTTTATTCGAACGCGATAAAATAAAACAATGCGTTTAATTTTTCTGTTTTTGTGGTATTGTTTTTTGATTTCTTTTCTCACGGCGTTTTTTACGCCAGCCCGAGCTTTTCTCCGCGATAACGTCAATAAATGATATATTTTTAATTATATATCGTCTTTATTTATTTGGCATAGAAATCCGGCGTGTGTTCAACGACCTAACCACCGGGGTTGGCGACCCTATATTAAATGATATTCGCCACCGAGCGATCCGACCGGAAGCAGCAGAACGTCTCAACACTTTCTTCCGTTTTCCTTTGTCTCCAATATTTTGGACTTGACCTATTTACTCGTTAAATGACATTCTAAACCTAATAATATTATTTTCCACTTTTCTACACGTTTTATTCGAGTGATTACTAAAAAAAAAAAAAACGGTTATTTCTTGTTAGTTATAAAAACTTTTTAGTAACCTGAAAATAACAAATACCACATGATGTATTGCCAAAAATTCAATTAAAGGGGGTCTTCGGTTCAAACCCCTTACTCTTGAGTTTTTTCTAAAGTGAAAAAAATTGTGCAAGATAATTTTAATTATTGTCCAGTTACGTTTTACATTTGTTTGATGATTTTCAATTGTCAAAAAAGTTCGTTTGTCAAAAAATTTATCACGATATCAACGTATCAATTTCAATTGTAGCTTGATTTTACAGCATCATTTATTTTCTGATCGTCAGGTTGCTGCATATCAACAGATCGATCGCGACTCACTTTTGTCTTTTATTTATTTTGTTTCACGGAAACATAAAAAATATTTTTTATAAAGTGTGACTTGTACTTGATTATTCCTCAAATAATAAAAATTAATTACAATCACACTGCTCGATTTATGATATTAATAAATAAATAAATATTATTCGTTATACTTTTCTTTCGCAATTAAATACTTACGAAAAACTTATTTTCGTTATCGACCCAGTCCGCATCAACTGGTGTTCTTATCGTATTGTAAATACCACTGGACAGCAACAACAGCGGCCATTTTCACATATTATAAATCTTATTTAATAGTAAAGTTTTTTTTTTTTGGTAATTATTAAGTCGAAAGGTCAATGTCGATCGTGACAATCCAGAAAAACTCGGAGGTCAATCTTAAGTTCATAGTTGGCCACCCCTGGTCTAATATATTAAGTTAGATTTAAAGAATATCGATAACTATATGACGATCATATGGGAATTAACATCTTAAAACTATAAAAGTAATTTTTCAAAAAAAATTAAAAATTTGACAATTGATTCAAACTTATTAATATTTCATAAACTTTTTTTAATTTAAAATAAATTTATATATATATATATATATATAGGAAGAAATTTGATATTCGATATTCGTATTCTGATGATATATAAAACACTAAATAAGTTATATAATCTCTATATGACTGAATACTTCTGTAAGTAAGTTTTGTTTTTCGTAATTAAAACAAAACTATATCAGCATGAACCATTATCACCGTAATACGCCTTAACACACAAATGGATTTCACTGCTACAAATGATCTACCCAGAACATATCAGTTAATTATAAGCAAAAATCATCAAAACCCATTAGTGTACTTAGGAGTAAAGCAGTGTATATATAAAGAAGTATATGCTAAACAACATCATGTTTACTAAATAAAATGAAAAACAGTTATATACTAGAGACATTATAATTTAATTATTATATGCAACATGAATAAACAATATAAACAAATAAACAAATACAACAATGTTCATATATTCAACGTTTGATTAACCAGCCGAAATTTGTTGGTAAACAATAAGAATAATATAATTCCACTTGTACGAGACATATCATTAAAAAAAAAATTAACAAATAATCAAATACAACTTAGTTAAAGATTATACGTTTCAATAACAAGTTCAAGTTGTAGGTAATCAATAAAAATAATGAAATTCCAATTGTAGGTGATATATCATTTTCATAATAATCTACAAACAAAAATAACACACTTGATTAATAAAATATAGTTAAAAAAGTAATCATTTTATTTATTAGATATTTATTATTATTTTAAATTGGACGTATTGTTCTAAACCTACAACAAATAAAGTGTCATATGCCCATTCATACAAAATACAAAAAAAAATTATATCCAAAGATTCACTCATAAACATTTTTAAAATTACTTCATATATTTATTAAATAATTTTACACACTTTATTTAAAGTTTAGACAAAATTATTAATTTTTTTAAATAAAATAAAAAACTAATTATTATAATAATTAAATAAAAAACTATAAATATATTGTAAAGAACAAAAATAATAACATGAATTCACCAAATTTATATAAGATTTAAAAATTATATATGAAAACAATAAATTTTGAGATCAAAACTATAAACTCATTCAAAAATTTGTCTAATACAATAATATCAATCTTTAGTAAAACAAAAAATTACCTAAAATTAATTGCAGACTCAACTAAACCTAATATCTTCATTATTCATTCCATTTTTTGGTTGTTTTAATCCAAACATACATTCATCATATCCCAAATAACACAAACCGTAACCTTTCACTAAAATTGACAATTGATCTGTAACACAAAAAATTTTTAATAACATTAAAATCATATATTAAATAATGTGTTAATATTGTAGATACCAGGATTAGACATTGCTGATTTTATTATGTTCTCATAGTTTCTAACGTAAAACATTGTTTCATCTTCAAAAAATTTTTATGAACTCATTGTGAATAGTCCAAACGCTTTTTTCGGTCAAGTTGGGACAGCTCGTAAAACATTGATCGTAGCGTCTTAACGCTGAACAAATATTGTTAAGTACGGGTTTTATCCAGAAAAACGGAAACCAACGTCTAAATAGTTGATATTACTGTAATACAATAATGTCTACCGATTACAAACGTAAATAAATAAAATGACATACTTAACGAATTTCTCAATTTCATAAACCGTAACAAACTCACGAGTAGAATTTTTTATGGCCATGTAAACTAAATGAGCCCACTCCAATGGCGGACAAATCTAAAATGTTATTTAAATTGTAAAATTTTGTTTAGTAACGTATGTTGTGTACAATTTTTTAGTATATACGAACCGATACAGTGCTGTTGTCTATCAGAATAAACTTATAATTATAAATATGTGATTTACCTATACACTATACGAGAACAATAACTTATTCCTCGGGTTCAACCCTATTAATACTGTCTTTAACAATAATATTTAAATACTTTCGACCACAACACTGCACGTGTATACAACATACACATCAAAATATGATTATGAATAATTACAAATTCTTGTGATTCATTTCGATTATCCGTATTTAATAAACTGTTCGTTGTCCGTACCATTCTCAATTAACGAGATAATCCGTATAAACGCATCTATGTCTTCACCACCAGTAAAATACTTCATATTCACCCCTTTATAATTATATCTTCTGAATATTTCCTTGTATTTAGGTTAAACCAGTCATTAATTTTTAATTTTACGTCTGGTTGTTTAGGTTTGCTTAATTTAATATATTCCGTGTACAATTCGTCATCGGTTTCGTTTCCACTTAATGAATGAACGATATGCATTGATTTCATCCTACACGAAAAATATAACAATTAATAAATCGAGAAAAAAATCTCCATATTCCATATCATTCTCTCTAGAACGTCACTTACACTTTCATTTGTGTTTGCTTTTTTGTTTGTCCTTCACTTTAAGTATTTTTAGTTTTTTTATTAGCAGTACATTCTTCAATTATAATTTCGTCCATTTGTTGAAGCTTTCGTTTTTTTGAAAACGCCTACTACCGCTGTTGGAAGCGGACATTCAATCTTCTCCTTCATTTGTTTTTCCCCTTGCGAGTGCTGCTTCAGCGGTCTTCGATGTTGCTCATGCTGCTGCTCGTGTTTCAATGGCCCGCGGCCTGTCTGATCGTACCATACTCTTTCTATTTTCTATTCTCCACTGTTTCGTTGTTTTTCCCAGTAGCAATTAGAACGACGGGGGCCTGGTTGACTACCCCCGTGTCCTCGCGGTTACTGAACGACGACCGTAGTGGACCCGCTACGTTGGACCCGGGCTTTACCCCGGATCCATCCACTACTGCCGACCCCTGGGGTTTCCGATGACCCTGGGGTGGTAACACTATTTCTGTGATATACGTTCATATTTAGTTTTAAGGAGTGACTTTCTCCGCGTTTTATACCTAACCGCCAGGTCGGCAGGGATTTGCTAACTGCTAGCAGGCTCCCTCCAGCCTTACCGACCCCAACTAATTAAAGTAAGGGCCGGCTCAGAACTCTTAGTCAAGACGTTCTCTGCTTAGTCCGTACCAACATGGGAGACCCTGCTGGTGGAATACACCACCGTTGGCATAGCACTAAGCTTCATCGAACGACCGATCAAGCCCCCACCACGGCAAGGTGAGTTCCAAGAGGGGGAGTATCTTTTTTTTTTATCGGCAATGCACCCACTAGCCTGAAATCCTGTCAAACAATCCTCGGAAGGTTGGGTTGCTATTAGTTATTAAAAAGCAAAAAATAAACAATTATTTACTGAGGTGACTTAGACACACTAACGATTACAAATTAATATATAGAAGAGTACCGCAAAAACAGTGATCTCCGCTCCTTCACTTTTCAAAAAAAAAACTATTAAACATTTTCGGGTGGGCCATAATCTTCCTTCCTCTGCTCTAGCGTTGCGACTCAACTATCCCCTGCAGAGACTGCTTCTCGCGCTCAGCTTCCTCCTTTCCACCCATCAAAGTCAGGGACATCGCTTCCCACTAGCAACATGTGGACTACGAAATCTTGCGGCCGGTAAAAACCTATAACGCGCATAAGGTTGGCACCCACTGGCGCACTCGAATGCCACGCAGCAAACGATCGTGTGAAACGAGTCATCATCCTCCTCGCTGTAAGTTTCGGGCAGTCTTCAGTTAGAATGAATGTTAAGAAAAATGTTTAAAAAAAAGTTACATGAAACATATCTTACCGTGTGACCGCCTCACCCACCGGTCAAGAAACATTGGGGGTACCAGCATACGGATCCACTTCCAGCCGTTTCCGACAGGAGCGTCCCATCTCGCAACCCTCCGTGCCCACTCGTCCGTCGTCACTGCCCTCGGGTTGCTCCACGTCGTCGGAACTCCTGAAGGTCGTTCGTCCACATACGGTGGTGTCACCCTCCTCGTGTCGTACGCAGACGTGCGTTTGACCTCTAGAAAATCGATCGGGGGCACCTGCGCGACGACCTGTACGGCGTCGTAGGAGATTGTGAGGGAACTCACAGGCGTTCCTGATGGCCGCTCGACACTTGACCCTCGGCAACTACTCCACGCCTTGCGGGTTCTAAAGCCAACGTAGTTGCCCACGTCGGACCGCCATATAACGGTATCGATTGCACGCCGCTCACGAGCAGACGCCAAAGGCCCTCTTTGCAACGTTCGGCATGTATCCGGGACTGAGCAAACATCAAACGCTCGGCTGAAAAAGATTTGTGATTATGACGTTGCCAAGGCTGATTATTGAATGAGAGATTAATCCGTCGCTCCGCGCGACTAAATAATTCGTGTACGTACGGAAACCATGGCGAGTTGTTTGGTCTTGTACGTGTTGTCCGAACGAAATACATAACGCCTGACGACGGTTAAAGGGAAGAACGGGGAAAGAGGGTTTCCATAAAAACAACTGATTTTACGTATTTATATCATCGTATATATATAGCGAAAATATATAATATATTATTATATATATATATAGCGAAAGTAAGGTGAACGCAGAGGGGTTGGAGGTTAAATCCTCCCCGAAATTTAAAGTGATATATAATTTATGCACGAAATTTTGAATTATTTTACATGAAAATAAGATTCAATTAATGAAACACATATTATGTTTTTGTCCATGATTGGCACATATAATTAGTTCAAGAACACTCAATACCAGTAGTTTTTCCCAACATAGGGTCTGTGGACATATGGTATATATAATAATGTTTCTAATTAAGAACCATAGCTACATACAACCTTCGTCTAAGCATTCACAGTTGAACTGGCATCCACAGCACCCGCCGGCCGTTAATTTTTAGATATGAATTATATATAGAAAAATCGTAAAAATTACCCTTTAACGTTCAATTGGAGAGTTTGAAAATTTTCTGAAAATATCCAACGCTTCGTCACTACTGGTAAAAATAAATGTCTCGGAATACCATAAACGCGTTTTAGGTAGATTTCCGCTTCATTCACAATATATTTTGTTGCTGGTATCTAGATAGGTAAAATTCAATCATGAGTAACAATTGAATATATATTTATATATATATATATACAAATGTGTGTGTGTATGAACAGTAAGACGGCTGTTAAAACATTATCGCACATGCGTAGACACGCGTAACCAAGACGTCGTGTATTATTGTTTTTATTTTTATTGCTTGTTCATTGAAAATACGGATAATAACGCGCGTACGAGACCAGATTTAAAGACAAGCAGACAAAGTATACTCATCGTTATATCATACATGCTGCCGCGCGACTATTTTTCACTAATTTCATCCGTAAAATCTTACAACGTAATTAATATCCCGCGATATTTCACACGTCACGTGTCCAAATTATACCGTACTTTGAAATACCATATTTATTTTCACACATTTTTTCGCTCTCGACAGAGAAAAATAATTTCTTTTCACAAATATTAACTGAGAAGTAGTTGCAGCAAGTACTTGCAGCTACTCGTGACGTCCTTATCACGAATATCGTTTCGATTGTTAATAGATGGGTGTGATATAGTTGAGACCTAGTATACGTATAAGACTAAAATTTATACAAGTAGATACTGGACATGGAAATCACTTGTATTAGCGTATAATTATGAAAAACAAATAAATCCTAGCTTATCCATTTTTTTTTATTTATAAGTACTTACAATACGATAATATAATATGCACTATTATTTTATGTTTGTTTTTAAATTTGTTTAATTAGTTATTTATTATAGATTAGTAAAATATTTTTTTAATGAACAATTAAGTAATTCATACATTAAAAAATAAAATTATAATATTTTCTTTTTTTAAATTATATTTAGGGATGCGATCGTTATTTTCGATCGTCGGTTTGGACCGATTGTCCAAACCAGAAATCGCTACTAATATATATTATATATATGTGTATAAATCAGATAATGTACGTCCCGTGTTCGATAAGTTGTGTTCTGGCAAAATTGAATTTGAATGTATATTAGAATTTGATAAAATATTTATAAGGTGGTGGTAATAATAATAATAATAATAATAATAATTCAATATCTAACGCACAAGTGTTTAGAAAAAAGAAAGTTTGATTGCGTACTATTTTTTATACTTATATACCTCAAACGAGAGGTACTAACCTATATTTCGTAAGGTGAAACAATCATTTATTTGTCGCGAAGTCTTTTACTTCTCGCACGTCCCTAACCTTAGTAATATAACTTCCTGAATTAGAATATTTGAAATAATAGTTGTATACCTACAAAACATATACGTATAACCAAATACAAAAATATCATCTTATTATATCGTAACTAATTCCAGTGTTTGTAGACTTGAAGAAAGTCTTCAACATTGCCTTTTTTAAAAATTCACTTTTAATAACAAAGACATATCATATAGTTGGTGACAATCAACAGGTGTGACATAATTTAACGTAAGCCACCAATTACCCCTCTGTTCCGACGAACACCCGAAACAGATCCTGGGCGTACCTACAGTGGTTTAAGCTAGTTTGTACTAACCTCAGCGTGTGTCCGTGTGTATCCGTATTACGGTACGAAGCAAAGCCTACCCCAGGAATCGTTCTAACTCAGCTGGAGTAAGAACTGAAGACGTGTTACAACTATAGACGCGTAAACTGCCACCTATAGTCGCTGCCAAGTACCCGTCGCCGATCTCTACGTCCGCGAGCGAGAGTCCGACGCGAAGGACCTCCCCGATAACCACCTGTCCTGATAAGTCGCACCGCCAGCCTGGATGGCCGACGATGTACGACTCGCTAACTCGAATCTGAACTAATTATACGCGCACGTCGATTAGGTCCCGTCCGTGATATGCATCGTAACATAACGACAATCGAAATTGGACAAATGCAAATAATAGACAAATTATACTATAAAATGACCAAAACCTCCTTTTTCCGAAATAATTTATCGAAATAAATTATTTGTTTTTTTCAAGTACCTGACTTGAGACGTATATACGTCATATTGTGATGCAAATTTTTCATAACGCGCTACATTCGCACAATCTAATATACTATAAGAGCACGTGCATGGTTTTATAAACAAACGGTTTTAAAATTTTTAAGAGGGATTGTCGTGTAAACATTAATTACGCGTACAAACAAGGCAATGATCGACGTGATTAAACACATTATATAATACCTGCATTGCATCTGCCACCACTATATCATTTAACGAATATAAAAATTTTTTAAACAAAATATTAAAACTGGAAATGCAACAATGCATATCAACGATAATAAATGTATGAAGCTTAGTATAAGAAATAAATGTTTATGAAAAAGTATGAGTTCATTTCCAGAAAAAAATTTGCGATTATGACGTTGTCAAGGCTGGTAATTTAATGAGAGACAAATCCGTCGCTCCGCGAGACTATTGAATCGTGTACGTACGGAAACCATGGCGAGTTGTTTGGTCTAGTACGCTTGTTGTCCGAACAAAACTCACACGCCTGACGTTGGTTGAAGGGACGAACGGGGAAAGGGGTTTCCTTTCAAACAACTGATTTTACGTATTTTAACATCGTGTATATAAATATATATATAGTGAATTTTGTGGTGAACGCTTAGGGGTTGGCTGTTAAATCATCCCCGAAATTTAGAATGATATATTAAATATGTACGTAATTTTGAATTACTTTATATGAAAGTAAGACGACCAATGAACATTTTTAATTTTTATTTATTAACTATTAACATTGGAAATTTGGAATGTACGAAAATATTTGTTTCCAGTTATTGAATGTCACATGAATATTCACTTAATGTTCAATACGTTTAGTCCATTATTATCACACGATGTCCAGTATTTAATTGTTTTTTTAATTTTTGCGATTTACGACATAATATTCATGTGGATTATTTAATAATTATAACATAAGCTATTGTGAATTATACACATTTGAAATGTTTTGTTAAAATGAGTTGTGGTTCGATTTTAAAGTTTTTTAAACCGAAAAAAACAATCCACGTTCCAAAGACTCTATAATCTTTATCATTAAACTTGTATAGAGACGTTGAAATTACATGCGAAAAAGTTATTTATTAAATTGCTAAATTACTTTGAAGAATAGTTTTTTTATAATAATAATCATTAATGAATCTTTCAAATTTGGATGAATATTATTTTACTTATTGATATTTTTTTTAAAACTGCCCAAAATTAATTTCCTGCGTTCGTCCCTGAACAAAATGGTAATACTTTTTTTTATCTTTCTTCCCTTAAAAGTGCTAAATATAAAATACACTGAGGGTTGTGACGGGGCACATTGACGACGGCAGGATACGAGGGGTATCCTGCCCACATAAAGGAGCGGAAGAGACGTGGAAGAAACACAAAATAAGACGGAGTGAAAAGATAAAAGGAGTGCGGTTCTTGGTCGTCAGAACGTGGGAGTGGCGACCAACCGGAGGGACGGATTTAAAACAAGAATCATATATAATCGAGGGGCGATCCAAGAAAATTAATCAGTTCATCCACAATCAAGACCGCAGTACTTCGACTCCAGCCGAACATTGCAGTCTTGACCAACGGAGAACCAAACACGCGCAGCAACAACATCTAACGACGTGAACGGAACATACCGCAGCCGAGTATTGACCAGGGACGTGGCGAAGAAGACCGGGCGAAACTCCACGCGGAAGTGCCATCGTCGTCCAGCCGCGACCCTCTATTTGGAGGTGTTTGCTCGTTCCTTCAACCTTGGCCATCTATTTTGGTGTGCCCTCGATTCCTACCCGTGACACTCTATTTGGAGTTGTTCTCGGTCATCCCGTGCTCGGCCATCTATTTGGGTGTGCCCTCACTTCCTATCCGTAACCCTCTACTTGGAGGCGTTTTCCTTATTCCATCATCCATCCAACTCCACGGGGTGTAGGCTTGGGCAGCCAGCGTATTTGCGCCACGGTTGGTAGGGAACGGGGAACTCGTTAGGCAACGTAGTTGTAAATCTTGACCCCGCCGGATCCTCCTTATATCCGGCGTAAGCTTGTAAATATAGATTGTAGTTTAAGGTAATAGTTGTAAGTCATATTTTGTTATCGTAAGTTTTATTTTGTATGATATAATTTAGCCAGTGTAAATATAGATTAAATTGACGATGTGATTCTACAGTAATATTGTGTACATAATTTCAAACACGAAGGGTAGCGACGCGCACCACTTCAGGGTAGTCGCGATAGTCAGACGTGCACTACATACTCCGATGACGAAACCTGTAACGGTTTCGAAACGTCAGAAAAATAAAAACCACAACATGAATTATTGGAACATATTTCCAAAAATCACACAGATAATAAATTAATTTAGTACGTGTTCGACCGTCGTCTGAGCCACACGTGTTTAACTCGATCGTCAACCGTCTTTAATAGCTTCGATAACAGTATTAAACCTTCATACGGGTAAGTATTATCTTATCTCTATGATATATAAATAGACCGTAAATACCTACCTACTGCGCGCATCGCAAAACGACTAACGTGTGCCTACACACGTCATGTCGTTCTCAATGAACAAAATACCAAAACCAAAAATCAATCCATATATTTCAACAAAACTCAACCAAAACACCCCACCTAAAATTGACACAGTTAAAAACTCAAACATGAATAAACCCCAAATATCATCACCCAACAATAAAAACCCACCCCCCAAAACAATGATTCAAAACAGACACACCAAAACACTACTGTAGTAAAAAATGCAAACATATACAATCAAAGCGTATCGCAGTATCAACCAGTTAAAACATTTGCCGAAACAACAGCATCCCAGGAATTCCCAAAAAAGACCAGGCCATTATATTTAATACAATAGACGGTATTGCACAAGTTGAATATGTTCTAGCACTCAGCAAAATAACACCGCCAACAAATATCATTTACGCATCTAGAATCTCCAATAACCGTTTTTGCGTATACTTCAAAAACAAAACCATAGTTGATGACTTAGTCGAAAAACACCCACAAATACATGTTAATGACAATACAGTATACCTACGCAAATTAAGCAACCCGGCTAAAAGAATTATAATATCAAATGCTCACCCCATAATTCCCCACAACATCATTGAAAATAAACTGTCTGAATTTGGCGTCAAGCTCATATCTCCTCTTTCCTTCATGAAAGCAGGCTTCAACATTGAAGGACTTGAACACATAGTCAGTTTCAGAAGATATATCTTCATTAATCCGGATGACTCACATAAATTACCTGGAACTACCTTAATCGATTTCGATAATACTGAACATAGAATTTTCATATCAGATGACACATTGATATGTTACTTATGCAAGAAACCCGGCCACACTACAAACCACTGTAATAACGTAGAAGGAAACAACAATACATCGACGTCAAAAGTTATATCCTCCCCCATCACTACCACTGAACAACTTAGTACATCAACTACCTCAAGTTCCTGCAATCTTTATCCTGAAAAAACAGATATAAACGCTCCAACGAATCATAATCAGACATCCACAACCTACCAATTTGAGAACCACACGGAACATAATAAGATGGATTGGACCCAAGATCCCCCAAGTTCAGAACCAACTCATTCTCAAAACAACACCCAGAACCATAACCAAATTACCATCTCGCACACCAACCAGATATCAACACCTACAATAGATAAAAATAAAAGACCAATATCATGCACATCCTCAGTAAAGTCACACAACCTAGACATATCCCTCAACAACATTAATCTAGACAAAAATTCAAATGCAAATACTAAAAAAAAACCAAAAATAAGATCAAGATCCAACTCACCAAATAGAATGGAAGAAAATAAAGATAATGATACTCTAAAAACTGGTTGAAGAAATATTCCTAAATGACAGCGATATCCAGCTAACCTTAAATCAGTTTAGATATATTATAGACAACTTTTCCAACAAGACAATTAACATTCATACACTCTGCAAAGAAGTAGACACAGATATCACTTCACTAATGGGAATAATCGACAAAGTTCGTCCCAAAATAGAAAACCGAAATATGAAAACTAAGCTCACAAAACTCAATAATTTACTTTTTAAATCACTCCCTCCCGCAAACCAAGACTATTCTCAATAGCACCTAACTCAAATATCATTCAAATTCAAAACCCAAACTCAATCTAAACTTTTCACTCACATTAATATATATTATGACTTCAATCATACAATGGAACATAAATGGCTTTTTCAAGCGTTCAGTAGACATTAATCGCGCACTACACGATTTAAATCCACAGATATTATGCTTACAGGAAACAAATTTAAAAAATAATCACCATCCAACCATCAAAAACTACACAGGATTTCTAAACAACCGAATAGGAGCGAACAGAGCAAGTGGGGGAGTAGCCACATTTATTAAAAACAATATCGAAAGTAAAAAACTAATCATACAAACTCACCTCGAAGTAATAGCAACAATAGTAGAACTGGAAAAACAATTATGCATTTGTAACATCTACATTCCGGACAGCACTCCTTTCACAATAGCAGACATCAAAAATATAATAAACCAACTACCTAAACCTTTTATACTACTGGGAGACTTCAACAGCCGCAATACAGCATGGGGATGCAATCACACTGACACCAGGGGAAAAAGCATCGAACAACTTATAGAAGAAGAACAATCACTAATACTTTTAAACAATGGTGATCCTACTAGATATAACAGCTCCCAACGGATCTCTTTCAGCCATCGACCTATCAATCACTAATTCTACTATGGCTATCACATCGGACTGGCACGTACTAACCTCATATAGTAGCAGTGATCATTGGCCTATAGAAATCCAAATACACAAAAAAAGTGATACCTTTGAACCTTCATCAAAATGGAATCTCAACAAACCAAACTGGGAACTTTTCTCGGAATTGATAGACCAAGACCTTAACACAAACCCGATTGAAATAGGAACAAACGTCAACCAAGAACATATCGACTCAATAGTTCTAACTTTTACCAACATAATATTAAACTCGGCAAATAGCAATAGGAAAAAAATTTAAACCCAAAGGAAATAGAGCGGCACCATGGTGGAATGAAGACTGCCACCAAGCTATTAAAGAATACAAAAAAGCACTCAACCGTTTTAAGAAAACTAAATCTCTAACTGACCATATTCTACTTAAAAAAACTAGAGCAAAAGCTAGGTTCATAACAAAAAAAAAATAAACACAGTCATGGCAGAAATTTACTTCTTCTATCAACCTCAAAACAGATCCTAAATCTCTATGGAACAAAATACGAATACTTAAAGGAAATAAATTCAGCCAGTTCCCAGACCGTTTAATCTATAACCAAGAAATAATAACATCCCCAACCAACATTACTGAAGCTTTTGCTCATCTTTTTCAAAAAAACAACAACGACCAAAATTATCCCAAAGAATTCCTAGCATACAAAAATTCCAACAACTCCATCGAAGAATTCAACACTGAAATATATGAGCATGATTTTAACCTACCTTTCAATATCACAGAATTACATAATACACTAAATAACAGCAAAAGTAAAAGTCCAGGACCGGATAATATCCCCTATCTATTCATTCAAAATCTCCCCGAAAATGGAATAAAAACACTTCTCCTTATCTATAACACCATATGGATCCATGGAGTTTTTCCCAATCAGTGGCGAAATGCTATAGTAGTCCCCATCCCCAAACCTGAAAAAAACAAATTCGAAATTCAAAACTATAGACCAATATCACTTATCAACACTATGAGCAAAGTTTTGGAAAAAATAATCAATAGACGACTAGTTTGGTTCCTTGAATCGTCCAAACTCCTATCTAGATACCAATGTGATTTCAGACGCAACCACTCCACCTTAGATAACCTTACAACGCTCCACACTGACATTTGCTCAGCCATTAAAAAAAACCAACATCTTATACTGATATCACTCGATATACAAAAGGCTTATGATATGGTGTGGAGAAACAGAGTATTACTAATCTTAAAAAAATGGAAAATAAATGGACACATGTTAAAATTTCTAGCAAACTTTTTGTGTAATCGCTCCTTTAGAGTAAGAATACAAAACTCAACTTCCAGTTTACACCATATTCAAAATGGCCTCCCTCAAGGATCAGCACTTAGCGTCACACTGTTCCTTGTGGCAATAAATGATATCGGGAATAACTTCCTCATGCCCATAAAATACAAGCTCTTCGCAGACGACTGCAATATATATTGCAGTGGAACAAATATCGAAACCACCACAAGAATCCTTCAAGAGTCGCTCAACTCTCTGTCACAATGGTCCTCCAAAACTGGCTTTAATTTCTCTCCCTCTAAAACGCAGTGTATCATATTTAACAATAAAAAAAAGAACCCAATACCTCATATCATATTCAACAACACGCTGTTATTTTTCTCAAAAAATATTCACATCCTTGGACTAACATTCGACCAAAAAACTCTCGTGGAAACCCCATATTAAAAAACTAAAATCAACTTGTACGTCCAGAATGAACATTATTAAAGTACTATCCCACCTATCTTGGGGATCAGACCAGAATAGTCTCATTACAATATACAAATCACTAATACTCTCAATCATCAATTATGGCTCGACTATATACAATTCAGCGAAAAAGAGCACATTAAATTCACTTAATTCGATACATAATCAAGGGATACGTCTTTCTACGGGTGCCTTCAGAACTAGTCCTATAGACAGTGTACTGTGTAATGCTGGTGAACCTCCCCTGCAAATTATACGCAACATGAATATTGCTAAATATATTATCAAAACCAAAAATCTACCAAACCACATATCCTCCTCCAACTTCCATGGCAACTTCCAAACAAATACATCAAATACTCCAACCACCATCTTTGAAAACTTCAAAAACATAAAAGAAGAAACCGACACTGACATAGCACTAATCAATAAAATTCCATTCTCTTCATCCGCCCCGTGGTTATGGACGCCCGATATAAACACATCACTGTGCGAACATAATAAAAATAGCACAACAGCTTCAGCCATTAGAACCTACTTCTACGAATTAACAAATAAACACTATTCAGAATACACCCATATATATACAGACGCGTCGAAAAGCACAAATGGTACAGGTTTCTCAGTAGTTGAAGGCCTCAGTGCTAGAACCTATCGCCTTCCAACATACACCAGCATATACACAGCTGAAACATATGCAATCCTTTTGGCAGTCCAACAGCTCCCTCTATAGACAACGACGCCATTCTAATAATTAGCGACTCTCTCAGTGCTCTCTCATCACTCAGAAACCCATACAGCAAAAATGAATTGGTCCAACACATAATAGAATTTACAATCTCAACCAATAAAAAAATAAGCTTTATGTGGGTTCCCTCGCACGTAGGCATACTTGGAAACGAAGAAGCGGACGACATGGCATATGTGGCGACCACATCTTCATCGAGCATCCCTATAAACAAAATGCCTTCTCGCGACGTAACAGATGAAATACAAAAAAAAATACTAAAACTATGGCTAAATTATTGGAATTCAATCTCTCAAAACAAGCTAAAAACGATTAAAATACCATTGACAAATGGCCGTATCCGGAAAACACACCACGAAAAGAACAGATAGTAATCAACAGAACAAGAATAGGACATACTCACTTAACCCATTCCTTCCTGATCAGCAAGGAACCCAGACCAATGTGTGACAGTTGCCGAACGCCCCTAACCATCGAACATATAACCATCCACTGCCCCAAATATTCAACATCACGCTTCATACTAAACAACCCAACATCAATGGAAGAAGCCCTCAATCAAAATAACACACACAATATATTCAAGTTCTTCAAACACATAGATTTACATAATACAATTTGAACATAGTACTTAAGTAAATATGTATTTTAGTATTAAGTAATCACTAATCATTCCTAGGCTAATAATCTTAGAAATTGAAGCCTTTTCCTGTATTTAAAAAAAAAAAAAAAAAATAAATTAATTTGTTGATGTGTCTACTTTGCATGTATTGGACAATTTTCTGAAATGCTAATTCAATTATAAACTATTAGTTATTTAAGTTTTTGGTTTTTATTATTTTTCAACAGCTAAAAGATCGTATAAATCGATACATGTAAAAACTTTACGTGGAATTATCTAAGTGGCACCAATGTCGCCAAAATTACACAAAATTTAAATTCATGGTGTTACAGTTATTTCGCATGCAATATTATCTATTAGGTTAGGTTAGGCTGTTCTCTCTTATCTATATATCTATTTATGCCTAACTTTTTGTCATTATTTGTAACCTTATTCTATGTACTAACATAATGTAATATTAATATTGTAAACTTCGTAAGCCAATAACCTAAGTCGTTGAGGCTTTAAAAAAAAAAAAAAAAAAAAAAACAACGGAATGATCAGCGTAATTAAACATATTATATATTACCTGCGTCGCACCTGCCATCATCACATCATTTATCGAAATTCAAAATACTTAAACAAAAAAAATA
>CM032339.1:504174-520528 GCA_019022885.1 Schlechtendalia chinensis | reverse complement strand
AAAAAAATGAAATTTTTTGTTGAAAAGGTATGACTAAATTTTTATATTGTCCATTGATATAATCCTTTATAGACGGAAAACTATATTT
This sequence comes from Schlechtendalia chinensis, assembly GCA_019022885.1. Taxonomy (NCBI): domain Eukaryota; kingdom Metazoa; phylum Arthropoda; class Insecta; order Hemiptera; family Aphididae; genus Schlechtendalia; species Schlechtendalia chinensis. Next base: position 520,440 of record CM032339.1, on the reverse strand, counting down.
TCATTATCTATTTCAAACAACTTTCATAAATATTTTATATAAACATTAGATTAATTAAAAAAACTACTGAAAAAAATTTATTTAATGTGGGTGGCGAGATACCATCCCTTCACAATTGTAAGGTTCCAGTCTTACGTCTTACTACCTGTAAAAAAAATATTATGAAAACATTTTTAATTTGTAAACTCATTTTGTATATCCATTTTTCTATGATTTTTTATGTTCCATAAAAACATAGCAAATCTTAATATAGTATTATTTAACACTATGATATCACACAAACAGGGTTTACCTTTTAACATACACAAACATTACATTTAGTGCATATAATTTTGGATCTACTTATCTAACCTTCGCGTCCACACTAAAGTGGTTCTTTCAATATCATAGTTCTTGGTTAGTAATAAAATACATCATGTCACATATCAATCACAGGAATAGGATTATGCATTGACTTCTTACTCGTCTTTCTTTATCAAGTTGATTTTAAAGGTGCAATTCAAATTCATGAAGTCTAGGAGGTAAAGCTGCAGTTAAAAATTTTCCAATCTGGATTTAAAAATAAAAAATGATTTTTACATAGTTGTTAACTCAGTCCTCTCGAATTTAAAATAGTGATTTAAAAAAATGACCAATTACCAAGCATAATAATTCTATCCATAGAACAAGAACTTGCAAGAAAAATTTCAAATGATGAAATTATCGGTAAATTCGTCTCCAGGCTTAATAAAAGAAAAGCACATTATTAATGTTTTAAATTTACATTGTAAAAATAAATTAATATTAAATAGTTTTCTTAAACAAAAAATAGTAAAACTAAACTCTAAAAAAAATATACATTCAATTTTTTATTTATTAAAAAGGTGTTTTTTTTTGTTTGCCAGAGACACTAACAAGTATTACTACGTCATTTTATATAAAATATTTATACTTATATCAATGTATAATATAATTTACATTAATAATTGTATATAGTACTAAAAAAAGTAGTGAACTAAAAATTTAACAAATAAATATTTTAAGAATTCACGCACGCACGCATGTGTATATACATGTAGTGTTATTAATATTTTTGTGACCATCATGTTATTGTTATATATTATAACTTATTGTGAGTGATCAACATCGTTGTCGTAAGTCCACTGTAGTCATATGCACAATTTACTCGCAAATTCATATTTAAGAGAATATAAATAAATTCATATTTTACATTATAAATACATACATATATATTATATTATATATTAATATATATTTATATACAAGTATATATGTAAAATTATCATACACAGAGATAAACGTATGTAAACAGTCTTGGCACCTTAGGCAATTTCCTTACATACGTTCCCTAAACCACAAAAGCTTTTTACCCTTAAAAAGTGTATTTGTCGATACTTATTATATTAAAAAATATTTTTACCATAAAGAATTTCTCAATGTTTGCGATCCCATTGCGATTGCGCGTAGGGCAAATACCTTAGTCGCCCCATTTTTCCTACAGCTCTAATCATACGATAAGTGGAAGTACTTGGACACCTAAAAATGCTTTTTAAAAAGAAACTCGAATTTATTATTTATAAAAAAAGGTTTGATTTTCGTAAATTATAATGAATATGATGGAAATGAACACAATGAATCCCCCGAATACCAACAATTAACCCAGTAATAATATGACGATGCTTACCTACGTGGGTCTTTGAATTACAATGTAACACCGAGAATTGTGAACATAGTTAAGATCGTACCAAGTAGTCACGAATTATCCTTTTGTGGCAACCGATATCTGCACAGATTAATCATACACATCGCATACATTTATTTACTTTGATATCAAAAACGATTCTGTTAGAATTAAAAAGAATTGCAAATACGTTCTTCTGATTGGTTCCCCCCCTCCCCACAAATCAATGTAGGCACATACTATATAATTTATAGTGCTGATATCATACAATATTATTGTACAACTTCTTTATTATTTTAAATATTATAATAATAATGATTATCATATGACGGTAAAAATTTAATGCAGGTTAAGCACATACTTGTTTCCAACTAATACGTGAATGAAATTCAATTGAATTATAACTCAAAACAGAAAATGGCTTTATTTAAAAAAAATGCCATGTTTAATTAACTAATTTACACCAAGTATAGACTTATTTGTTTACATGAATTCCTAACAAATGAACTTCACCACAAACTCAATAGAAAGAAGTATTACTAACTATTGTTCTAATCCAGTTTCTAATATTTAAGGGTAAAATTTAGCAGTCAAAAATAGCGACAATTTTACTATTATGTATCATTATATATTTTTTTTTAAGTGGTGGACTTTTTTGATAGCTACATATATTTTTATATTAATTTGTTTCGTTAATTTCAGTATTAAGTACATACATTTTTCTTTATATATATGTATTAATAATGGAATTTAAGTAATACATAATTTATTTAATAGTTTAAAAATTCTTTTAATTTTTCTACAGATTTTTACTTAACTAATAAATGTTTATTATACTATTTATGTGTCTTCATTTGATAAATAATATTTTTTAAATGTTTGTTTTTCAACTAATGTAAGGATGAAATAATTACACGGATTAGATGAATATTATAGTAAATTATAATCTAGTGGTCTGAACACAGTAGCTGGTTGGCTACAAATTTCTTTCTGTGTTCTTGTACGCTTTTGGCACACATTAATATGTGGTAATTCAAATAATGAGTTTAAAAATTTGTAATTAGAAATAATCTTTTAATAACACATACAGTTTATTCGACCATATAGTACCAACATTTAACTTACATTCATATAAAACATACCAAACACAAATAGTTTGTTTCTTTAACAGTTTACTTAATTCACTTAGTCCATCTGAATATGATTGTTCCGAAATTAAAAATAAATTAAAAGATGATAAAATATATTTTTAGTAGTCCTGAAAAGAACTGTTTAAAAAGAAGTCCTGACAAGGACTGTTTAAAAAAATGGCTAAACGTTTAGTTCTGAAAAAAGCAGCTCAGAAATTAGTCAAGGTAATTCACAAGTATAATATTAATATAATTAATTGACCCTGTATTAAATTATGTAGAGAATAGAGATTACAGTATAAAGTATAAGTAAATTTAGAATAAATTATTAGACAAAATTATGTGAATATTGAGTTCCTAAAACTAACATTTGTGTATTTATTACAGATGTTGTAAAATAACTAATTTCCTATTTTTTTATTTTTTATTCGATAAAAGAGTTTTATTTAAGAATTTAATTGACGAATAAATCCTAAAACGAATAAAAAATGAAAGTAAATAATTTTTATTAAATTGAGGACATGGATGTTCGTATACTACATTGATCATACATTGCTGAAGTTTTTGACCCACACTTTGCTCAACAGACAACTTGGAAAAATATTGTACAAACAACGTTTCTAATTTATAAATATGATTATAAAATTCTTCATAAGGCATTGTTAAATTACCAAAAGTTGATTTCTCATGATTTACATAAGCTTTAAAATAACATAATAAAAAGGAATAATCTAATTTTTTTTGAGTTTAAGCATTTTCAATACATAAAATACACGAATGTTGACATTTTTTCATTATATAGCCACAAACATAAATGAATGCATTTTGTTCAGGAATATTCAAATTTCTATAATCAAGTCTATTCGAAGTGGAATAGATTTTTTAAACTGAAAGGGTGTATTATCAGAACATATTGTATTAATAGCTTTGTTAACATTTAGAGGATTTTTAGCTAAAATTTCATCAAAATCATTGATACAGTTTGCTTTGTCACAATGTGTAAACTAATTAAATAAGAATAATTTTTTAAAAGCCATAATGAATTCAAAAGGGTTGGATTAGTATTATTCCCATTATGTTATTGAACAGTGCAAAAAAAATTCTCAAGACAATCTTGATTTAGCCTACTAGGATACAGAACATACTGATCTTGTTGTTTTATGGGTTTTGAGAATTTTGAATCTTTTCAAAGTAATAGTAATCCAGATATAGAGATTATTTAACATTTTATAAATTTCATACGGTTTGTAACAATTTCATTATTAGTGTACCTTGTGTACATTTCAATTAAATGTTCTATTGAAATTTTTGGAAATGGGTCTTCTGGTAGAATTAAAAATATCTAAAAGTTTATCCATATCATAAAGAAATTCTATTGTAGCTCTTGAAAAAAAGTCTAATTTATTACTAGCTAGGTAAGTCTTAATACCTGCTACTACACTTTGGCTAAATATTTAGGCTGCAAAAAAAACTCATTTTTTCAAATGGATTAGGGAAAATATAAGAATGTGTTAATTTGGGGACTGATCATAAATTACTTTTATGATCTTGATTGTAGAATGATATTAAATGTTTTTTTTTCAATAAGATTATTATTATATTTAAAATTATGTTGAAAAAAAATATTCCTGGTTGATTTTGATATGAATGGGGAGGATCAAAGATGTAAATTATTTTATTTTCGCTAACTAGAAAGTATGGCCGATCAGGTGAAACATTTAAATTATTACTGAAACTAAGAAAATTAGGACCCATACCTGTAACAAGGCTTTTTATATTAAAACCTATATTAAATAGTTTTTGAATGTTAGAAAATATTATATCCTGTAAATCATAACTTGTGCAACTACTGGAAACTAAAAAGTATGATATTGGTTATTTCCAATTGAAATTTAATACTTTAATCATACACATTAATGCATACTTAGGATTATAAGTTTTATTAAGATTAATGTGATTAAATCCTATTATTTCATCATTATTAATGTTATAACGAAGACTAACCTAACCTGATAATAGTTCAAATTTAGTAGTTACACGCTTAAGAGTAGGAATAGATGGCAATGAAAAAGTATTTAATAAAAGCTTGTAGACTCTGGGTCCTAAAAAATAAATATTTAAAGCTAATTGTTTTATATCATTACTATACCTATAACATAGTTTATTTTTAAATTAAGGTGATTTTTGACAATTAAAAATAAACCAGGAGATAAGTACTTTTCGCTTAACTCTACATAATTTTCTTCAGTGTCGTTATTGGCTAATCTTTCACTTAAATTAAAAACAGATTTTTGTTTTAAACGATTAATTTCCTTAACATTATACTTATATATTACAGACATTTTTTTCTTTCGTTGAGTATTTGCTGACAAGTACCCTGGCGTTTATTACTTGAATCACTTGAATCAATTGAATGGCTAATCTAGAAGCAGTGTTTTCAACACTCACTACACTGAATGAAGAACTGTTACCTAGACTAACACAACTGATGTGAGAAGTTGACACATTAGTTACAAGATTTTTTTCAACATCAACTACAAATTAAACATTTTTTTTGTTTTCATTTTTATATATATATATACATGTAAGAAATTTTTTTTTTTTTTTTTTTATTATTGGAAAAGAACATCTACAATCTATACATTTTATTTGTACAATAATTAGATTTGATAAAAAAAAGAAGAGAATATAAATTTAACGGCGAGTAATATGGTTGGGAAGATATCCATTGATAGCACCCAGCACGTGCAATTAGCTATTGACTATTGATTGTTATTGTAAAAGGTCTCTACACCATTTTCTTTTTAGCCTTCGTCGAGGATTATTGGGTAAAGTTTTAGAAGATAATTTTTTAATTAGTGGGTTAGTATGTGATTGGAGTTTAATGTGAAATCTGGTGTAGTATGTTTTAGATATTTGATTTAGGGTTTGAATTTTTAGGTCTTTGTGGAGGTTGGAGTTTGTTATGTACCAAGGAGCAGAAGAAATTAGTCGGAGGCAGATAGATTGGAAGGCTTGTATTGATCTGGTGTTGGAGGGTTTTACGGCTCCCCATAATTGGATGCCGTAGGTCCACAGCGGCCTAAGTAGAGATTTGTAAATTAATAATTTGGTGTCTATGTTCATTTTTGATCTTAGTAGTGGCCTTAGGAGGTGTAGACGAGAATTAAGGGCTTTTCTTTTATCAACTATGTGAGGCTTCCAGGTTAGTTTACTGTCAAAGGTAAGTCCGAGGTATTTTATTTGTGAGCAAGAAGGGATTGGAATGTTGTTCATTGAGACTTGTGGACATGTTCCTTTTTTTAAGGTAAATGTGATGAAGGAGGATTTGGATTCATTTATTTTGATTTTCCATTTCTTTGACCAAAGGTGAATAATATTGAGGTGTCTTTGTATCATATTTGAGGCTATAATGGGATCTTCGTTAGAAACTATAATTGCTGTGTCATCCGCGTAAGAGCCTAGTTCGGTATAAGAGGTTTTGGGAATGTCATGAGTAAATATGTTGTAAAGAAAGGGGGCAATATCACTACCTTGAGGAACTCCGGCAAGAATGTCGAAGTATTTGGAGAAGCTTGAATTTTGGCGTACGATGAAAGTACGGTCGCTAAGGTACGATTTTATTAGTAAGTAATAAGGTGCAGGCAGAAATTTTTTCAGTTTAAACAGTAAGCCTTCATGCCAGACCCTGTCAAAAGCTTGTGCTACGTCCAGGAAGACGGCGGCACAGTAATGTTTTTTTTCAAGTGATGAAGATATAGTGTCAGTTACTCTGTGGAGTTGATGGATCGTCGAGTGGTTAGGTTTGAAGCCGAATTGAGTGTTTGGGATTATTTTTGCTGTGATAGCCAGGGGAGTGAGCCTTTTCAATAAGATTTTTTCGAAAATTTTTGATAGAGTTGGAAGTAAGCTTATGGGACGATATGAGGTGACTTTATCTGGAGGCTTGTTGGGTTTTGGAATTAGGATTATTTCGGAAAATTTCCAGGTTAAGGGGTAATAAGATAAACGTAACATTGCATTGAAGATAAAGGAAAGTAGTATAATTACTTTTTTAGGTAGGTTTTTGGCGGTGAGATTAGTGATCCGGTCGTACCCGGGGGCTTTTTTGTTGTGAAGTTTTTTAATAATAAACTCTATTTCGCCAGGACTAGTGTGTTTAGCTAGGAGTGACATGGGTAATTCAGAGTCCAATGATTGTGTGACTATTTGGTTTTGGGTGTGATTAAGATTTATGTCGTGTGGTGTGAAGGTTTTGGATAAATGATGACCGAATAGGTTTGCTTTATCAGTATCAGAGACAACCCATGTGTTATCTTCTTTCCGAAGAGGAGAGGGAGTAGAGACCGTTTTCAGGATTTTTTTTGTGGCTTTCCAGAGGGAAGAGTGTTGCGTTGTTAGATTTTGAATATATTGTTGATAAGTGTTAGACCTGTGTTGAGAGAATGCTTTTCTTAATTTGTTGTTTAGTTGGTTGAAGGTTTGTTTATCGATGGGGTATTTGTATTTTTGCCACCGGGACCTTGCTTTTCGTTTCTCTTGGAGGAGGAATTTTATGTGATTCGGAAGAGGGTATTTTTTGGGATGGGTTGGGCTAGGAAGTGTTGCCAAGTGCATGCATTCTTGAATGTCTGTTGTGAGCTTTTGAATTGTATTATCGATATCGTCACTTGACTTTAGAGATGGGTTGAGTAGTGTGCGCAGTTCGATGAGTTTTTGGAAAGCAGGCCATTCTATTTTACCGGGGGTTTGGAGATTTGCTGGGGAGTTTGCAGAGGGTATTTCAAGCTCTAGTATAACAGGTGAATGATCAGATGATAGGTCATTAGTGTTGGTGATGGTGGTAGTGCAGTTGTGTGGTATTTTTGAGATAAAGATATCAAGTATATCTGGACGTCTGTTTTGATGAGAGGGCCAGTAGGTAGGGTGAGGGGGAGGTAGTATTTTTATATTGGAGTTCACTAATGAGTTGTGGAGGGTTCTGCCTCTTGTGTTATTTGAAAAACAACCCCAAGAGGAGTGTTTAGCGTTTAGGTCGCCGGCAACGATAAAATATTTACCTAGGGATTCAAAGAAATTTATGAAGTTATTTGAGCTAATTATAGGTCCTGGAGGACAGTAGGTGGAAGAGAGTGTTAAATTAATATGTTTATTTACGGATACAAGGATGCTTGTAGCTTGGAGGTATGTTTCATTGATTATAGGGAGAGAGCAGTGGATTAAGTCATTCCTGATAAGTATCATGGAGCCAGCGTGAGCCGTGTTATCAGGATGATTGCTTTGATAAACCTTGTAGCCAAGTATTTTAATAGATTTTGACGGAGTAAGATGAAATTCAGAAATCATGGCTATGTCTATATTAAGAAATTATTTAAATTTTATTACTTGCATGTCATATCTAATATAACAATTTTATTTACAATTTAACAATGTAGGGATTGCATTGAATACAACCCTACATTTTGTGTAGTTCTTTGATGTTAGTTTGTATGTTTTTGTATGTTAGTTGAACTTGTGGAGTTCAAAACATTTTATCTTCAAAATGCTTTCTTTCCAAATCTCATGTCGCTCAATTTCTTTTGAGTATCCAAAGAAACTTAAATTCTGAATACTGCTCAAACTGGTACAACACTTAACGGAGCACCGTTAATTTTCGTTTAAAACCATGTTTTAGAAGAAAGTAAAAACTTTAATCTCGTTGCTCGAATAATCAAGACGATAACACAAAAGCACAGAGAACCACACTCTCGGAACGAGAATTCACAATTCATTTTATGTAAATAAAAAACATCAAGAGGTTATTTTACAGGAGCAATGTTTAAATTTTAGGTAAATATATTATGCTATTGTGCGGTAACACTGATTTGAGTGGGAACTAATCGCCTCATTTCTTTTTGTTTACATCGCGAGTGATCCATCAGTATTCATCTAATCTGTGATATTACCTTCCATGTAATTTCGTAAACCTGAATCACATACTGTGTATGTTATTATCACAAATAATATACATACTATTATTTATATATAATTTTAATAAATTTAAATTCGTACAATCAATTTGCTGAAATATACAGGTTATATTGTGCAGTCACTCTTGTGACCTTAATATTACAATCACATTTATGATATCAAATATGAATATACGTATATTCTCTTATACGTGAATTTGCGAGTAAAACGTGCGTTTGGCTACGGTGGACTTACGACGACGTTTATGGTTGTTGCTAGACAACGTTGACCGCTCGCAATAATAATTATAATACATAACAATCACACGATAACGTTCATAAAAATAAATATTATTATTGTTACATGTGTATATGCGTGCGCGCGTGAATCCTTATAATATTAATTCGTAATACGAATAGTTATTCGTTAGAATTTTTAAGTACACGGTTCCATCTTCGTCATAGAATTCGAGAGGACTAAGTTAACAACTATGTAAAAATCATTTTTTATTTTTAAATCCAGATTGGAAAATTTTTAACTGCAGCATTACCTCCTAGACTTCATGAATTTGAGCTGCACGTTTAAAATCAACTTGATAAAGAAAGACGAGTGCGTAAGAATTCAATGCCTATTCCTATTCCTGCGATTGATATACGATATGATGTATTTTATCAAGACCAAGAACTATGAAACTGGAAGAACCACTTCACTGTAGACGCGAAGGTTGTACAAGTATATACGAAGTTAAATGCACTAATTTTATGTTTGTTTGTGTATGTCAAAATGTAAAACCTAACCTAACATGTTTTGAGTTACATCATGGTGTTAAATATTACTATATTAAGATTTTTCTTGTTTTTATTAAAGCAATAATTTTCATTTTATCATACAAAAAATGATTAAAATTTATAAATTCAAAATGTGTTCATAATATTTTTTTTTTTTACAGGAAGTATTGTACCTTACAATTGTAAAGGGAAGGTTTCTCACCACCCACGTTGAATTGATTTTTTTCAGTAGTTTTTTAATCCATCTAATGTTTATGTAGAAAAGTTATGCAAGTTATATGAAAAAAAAAATACCATTTGTTTTCTAATAACTTTCAAAGGAAAAAGAAAAGAAGTGTGCTGTGAAGAATGCAATTATTACACCAATTCTAAGAAAAAAGCCAATATTACAAAACTAACAACAGTTTTGATATGTGCATACGTTTAATAATACATTACCATTAATATTTAATTATTCAAATTTATTATAAAAACGTGTACCGTTTATATGAAAAATAATACATTTATAATGTTCACAATTTCAGGCGTAACCAGTGAATGTTTTGTGTATAATCCGAAAGTATAATCATAATTTATAATATAAATATATATTATAGATTTGAAGTGGACAGCGAGTCAGATTGATTTTCAAGAAGCATACCGTGCACTTTTTTGAAGTAGACAAGTTATAATAGCGCGGAGTGAAGACTGTTAAAAATCAACGACCGTTCATCCGAAAATATGCGATGAGCTGCAGACATTTTTCAACTCTATTTTGGAATAGACACAAAATGATTCTCTACTTACATCCGGTAATGACAGTTCATAACGTATAAGGGGTAATATTCATAATATTACGCGACATTAAATCCTCTGGTCCTGACGGTCTGTCTAACGTGTTTTCATACACTCATCGTATTTCATTATTTTATACGTCACGATTTTGGAAATTTGTTGGTGTGGCGATGAATTCCGATTTGTTTTAGATTAATGCGGGTTTTTTCGAGTATATTTCTAATATTATACGACAGTTCAATATAACATATTAGATAGCAGGCGCGGATCCAGAACTTATTTACGGGGGGGTGGGGGGCATCTTAATCAAAACAACTTTAATCCTCATTTTGTCGCATCGAATAATAAAATATTTTCCAAAACGTTTTATTGGAAATTGTTTGCGATACACCGAAAAATCCCATAGCTACAACTTCATTTTAAATTGTCTTTCTATAGTATCATAGATAAGAGTTAGAATTATAAAACGATACTAATCAAAAAATTTAACAAAAGTCTACGAGGGGGCGGGGCGATCGCCCCTTGACCCCCCCTTGGATCCGCGCCTGTTAGATAGTCGTATTCGCGTTAAGTGGGTTCAGTGTGAATATCCGAATTCTGCAAGTAAGGTCCGTGGCTCAGTGCTGGTGGTCTTTATACTACACGGAATCCGACTGTTTAAAATTTCTATTCTTTCACCATTATGTTCTTACTCATCTTAAAATATTATCATGAGTGCTCTCCAGTATTATAATATTTAAATATTTAGGGATTTAAATTGATGTGGGTTTAACAACTTTTATTACGAATACATTAATGTTCAATTGTATTAAAGCTATTAAGTATATTTTATTAATTAAATGAAAAGATATTCTTAGAAAGATTTTAAATTTGATATCCAAAAAATAATGTTAAATTTTTATTAATGTTGTTTTTGAGACATTTTTCAGCAAATTTGGGAGAAAATAATAATTTATATTAAACTATCACCAATGATTTATTTCTAACGATTTAAAATACTATATGGTTTTATACAGTAATATATTTTTTTAATACCTGTATAATACACACAAGAATTTAAATACTGTAAATTAACTATTTTAACCATGGCTCATAAATATTTAAATTTAGAACTTATTCATTAAATATTACAACATAATATATTGTTTGTTTGTATACTATTTTAAAATCAACTCAAATAATCAAATTAAAATTTAATGAACCGGCATCGATATGACAGGAGGTATTAAAGGGGATGTTCACAGCTGTGTCTACTTTATCAGTGTACATCGGGAATTTGTGGATTCATCGCTACTGCTGGTTCAATAAAATATCTTATTCTTTGATAATGCATGGACATATTATTTTAATTTCCTCCAATTAACAAATTTTAAACCAAAAATTCATAACCATAAGATCAAATATTTATGCAAGATTTATGAGATTGTTTTGGTATTCAATTTTTAATATCCATGCTAAGAGGATTGTGGTACAGACTTGGAGTCATCCCCCTTCGGAGCACCACTACTGTACTTCGCTAATAATACCTACTACCTGTTTTATGATGGAACCCTACGACTTTGTATAATTGTTAATTATATCTAAATAATTATACCTTAATTCTGATTTCAATAGAAATGAATAGAAATATGATATATCAACGATGGGTATGTAATAGTTAAGATAAATGTCCTGATATTTTCCGATTGTATCGTTCTCGGCCGACTTCGCCCGACCGTCGCGGAGTCGCTATCGTTCCTCGTGTCCGCCAGCAGACGCGGGATCGCGATGCAAATGGCGAGTTTGTCGCCGCCGTTCCAGACAATCGGCAACTTACTCTCCTTACGCCGCACGCAGTCCGATCACTGACGGCGGATCCTACTCGATCGGCGGTTTCCGTCCATCAGCCACAGGTATGCTAATGGCAGGAATGCTAATGGCAAAAACAAAATTAAAGCCCGATTATTGTTTTTTATAGATAAAACACCTGTATCTTGTGTATTCGTCTATCTGAAATCAATACTTCACTTTACACATCACTCATTACTTCGGAAATCTCGTGTACTGTAAGCTAAGTCGCATATTGGAAAAGCCTGGTATATAGTGACGGTTTCCCAAATTTACTTGTATCATAAAAAAAAAATTATACATTTGTTTAAAGATTAATATATAATATACTAGTATTATTTTCAGTTGGGACTGTTAATTGGACCACGTTCAATAAGTACAACGTCTCAAAATGCAAACATTTTTAAACAAAATTTCCTCCGAGGACTACATATCAAAATTGGCACGTCGAACTAATAGTATAGATACTCTTATAGAATTTGTTTTTGTGAGCTTTTCATGATTAAGTATTATTACGTACATCGTCCGTTTTTAACATTTATATGTTTTTAACAATTATAATAATGAACAAATCGGTTTTCAACACATTTGTTTTAATAATATTTATAAATTATTATTACAGACAATGGTCAGAACACAGTAATGGTAATTGTGAACAGAATCGTGTGTGCCAATTCTGTCGCGACATCACTAAATTTACATGAATAATCAATAGTAAGTATACACAGCGGATAACAGAATCGTTTTTGATATCAAAGTAAATAAATGTATGCGATGTGTATGATTAATCTGTGCAGATATCGGTTGCCACAAAAGGTTAATTCGTGACTACTTGGTACGATCTTAACTATGTTCACAATTCTCGGTGTTACATTGTAATTCAAAGACCCACGTAGGTAAGCATCGTCATATTATTACTGGGTTAATTGTTGGGATTCGGGGGATTTATTGTGTTCATTTCCATCATATTCATTATAATTTACGAAAATCAAACCTTTTTTTATAGATAATAAATTCGAGTTTCTTTTTAAAAAGCATTTTTAGGTGTCCAAGTACTTCCACTTATCGTATGATTAGAGCTGTAGGAAAAATGGGGCGACTAAGGTATTTGCCCTACGCGCAATCGCAATGGGATCGCAAACATTGAGAAATTCTTTATGGTAAAAATATTTTTTAATATAATAAGTATCGACAAATACACTTTTTAAGGGTAAAAAGCTTTTGTGGTTTAGGGAACGTATGTAAGGAAATTGCCTAAGGTGCCAAGACTGTTTACATACGTTTATCTCTGTGTATGATAATTTTACATATATACTTGTATATAAATATATATTAATATAAATATATAATATATATGTATGTATTTATAATATAAAATTGAATTTAATTAATTATCTTAAATATGAATTTGCGAGTAAAATGTGCATATGACTACAGTGGACTTACGACAACGATGTTGATCACTCACAATAAGTTATAATATATAACAATAAAATGATGGTCAAAAAAATATTAATAACACTACTACTGTATATATGCATGCGTGCGTGCGTGAATTCTTAAAATATTTATTTGTGTTAAATTTTTAGTTCACTACTTTTTTTAGTACTATATACAATTATTAATGTAAATTTATTATACATTGATTGATATTTATAAATATTTTATATAAAATGACGTAGTAATACTTGTTAGTGTCTCTGGTAAACAGAAAAAACACCTTTTTAATAAATAAAAAATTGAATGTATATTTTTTTTAGAGTTTAGTTTTACTATTTTTTTGTTTAAGAAAACTATTTAAAATTAATTTATTTTTACAATGTAAATTTAAAAAACAATTAAATGTGCTTTTCTTTTATTAAGCCTGGAGACGAATTCACCGAAAATTTCATCATTTGAAATTTTTCTTGCAAGTTCTTGTTCTATGGATAGAATTATTATGGTAATTGGTCATTTTTTTAAATCACTATTTTAAATTCGAGAAGACTGAGTTAACAACTATGTAAAAATCATTTTTTATTTTTAAATCCAGATTGGAAAATTTTTAACTGCAGCTTTACCTCCTAGACTTCATGTGAATTTGAACTGCACCTTTAAAATCAACTTGATAAAGAAAGACGAGTAAGAAGTCAATGCATAATCCTATTCCTGTGATTGATATGCGACATGATGTATTTTATTACTAACCAAGAACTATGAAACTGAAAGAACCACTTTAGTGTGGACGCGAAGGTTAGATAAGTAGATCCAAAATTATATGCACTAAATGTAATGTTTGTGTATGTTAAAAGGTAAACCCTGTTTGTGTGATATCATAGTGTTAAATAATACTATATTAAGATTTGCCATGTTTTTATGGAACATAAAAAATCATAGAAAATTGGATATACAAAATGAGTTTACAAATTAAAATTGTGTTCATAATATTTTTTTTTCAAGTAGTAAGACGTAAGACTGGAACCTTACAATTGTGAAGGGATGGTATCTCGCCACCCACATTAAATTAATTTTTTCAGTAGTTTTTTTAAATTAATCTAATGTTTATATAAAATATTTATGAAAGTTATTTGAAATAGATAATGAAAATATAGTTTTCCGTCTATAAAATATTATATCAATGGACAATATAAAAAATTTAGTCATACCTTTTCAACAAAAAATTTCATTTTTATTAATATATAAAATATATTCATATTTAATGTAAATTTCAATAAATAATTATTGGAATAATCGATGGAAATTTTATAATGGCATATTGTCTACAATTTCATACCATTTGCTTTCAAGACTAAAGTCGAACGAAGGAAAAAGAAAAGTAATGGATGACGTGGAGGTCTACCCCAAAGGTATTACATTTATATAATGCGAGATTTTTTTTCATTTAAAAATTTACATAACATGAAGAAGTACACTCCTTTTACATTATTTACTACGAAATAATCATATGGTAGAATGCAATAATAACACCAATTCTAAGAAAAAAGCCATTATTAAAAAACTATCAACAATTTTGATATGTGTATATTTATAATACATCACTATTAAAATTTAATTATTTAAAATTAATATAAATATGTGTCCTGTTTATACTGGTCACAATTTCGGACATAACCAGGGAAAGTTTTGTGTATAATGCGAGGTCCGAAAGCATAATCATAATTTATAATATAATTATATATTATAGATTTGAAGTGGACGGTGAAACAGATTGATCTTCAAGAGAATTTTTTTGATTTTCAAGACGTAAACAAGCACGTTTTTAAAGTAAAAAAGTTATAATAACGCAGAATGAAGACTGTTAATGATCAATGACCGTTCATCTGAAAATATACGATGAGCTACAGATATTTATCAATTCTATTTTGGAATGGGAACAAAATGACTCTACTAATATTTGGTAATGACAATTCATAAAGTATGAGGGATAATATTCATAGTATCACAGGACGTTAAATCCTCTGGTCCTGCGGGTCTGTCTAACGTGTTTTCATATACTCATGTTTCTTTATTTAATACATCGCGGTTATAGAAATTTATTCATGTGGCGATGAATCATGATTTGTTTAAAATTAGTGCGGTCTATATTTCCGGGGATTTTTTCTAATATTATACGATAGTTTGATATAACATATTATATTAGTTAGTCAAATTCGCATTAAACATATTTAGGTTAATATCCGAATTCTGCAAGTAATGGTACGGGTCTTCGGCTCTGTGCTGGTGGTCTTTAGACTACACGGAATCCGACTGTTTAAAATTTCTATTCTTTCACCATTATGTTCTTATTCATATTAAAATATTATCTTGATCAGTGTTATCCAGTATTATAATTATACTATTTAAATATTTAGAGATTTAAATTGATGTGGGTTTAACAACTTTTATTACGAATACATTAATGTTCAATTGTATTAAAGCTATTAAGTTTATTTTATTAATTTAATGAAAAGTTGTTCTTAGGAAGATATCATATTTAATTTCCAAAAAATAATGTTAAATTTTTATTAATGTAGTTTTTGAGACATTTCAGCAAATTTGGGAGAAAATAATAATTTATATTAAACTATCACCAATGTTATATTTCTAACAATTTAAAATACATATGGTTTTTTTTTTA
>CM032339.1:447187-503674 GCA_019022885.1 Schlechtendalia chinensis | reverse complement strand
AAATTTAGACTGAAGGAAACTGAATATTTCATTAATTCTTTTTTGACAAATAATAAATTTTACTTTAATTCATTAGTCGATTACGTTGCGTTCGTGTGTGTTCGCCTCTAGTGTGTGCAATCTCTGTTTTTTTTGTAAATAATAAAAATTTATGGGGGAAAAAATACCTAAAAAAAACCAAACTCTGTAGGTGGATAAAAATAATTTATTTCGAATTCGGAAACGATTTATTTTCAAAGATAATAAAGTTCATTTTTGTAAACTATGTCATCTTAAATATCAAGTGATAAAAATTTAACACTTTAAAATCAAAAAAACAATTTAATGCAAAAAAACGTGTAAAGTTAAAAAAGATAATCTCAAAAATTACTTGTTTATCAAATATACCTAAAATTCTGTTTTAATACTCATTTATTCAAAGCATTCCTAAGTGCTAACATTTCATTTAATAACTGAGCAACCTAGATTTCAAAAACTTTTAGGAGAATATACGAAAGGAAGTGTACCAGACCAATCAACTCTACCAAAAGGTTTACGTTTAAAACTAATATAAGAAACAATAGAAAAATAAGGAAAAAAGTTTTTGGCAGAAACTTTGGTTTCTCAATAGTTGAAAAGACTGACGCTGATGGTCGTTTTTTTAGCCTTTGTTTCTATCGGAACTTTAAATTAGAAAATTAGTCCAGGTGATTTTTTTATTTAATCTTGATCATAGAAAACGTAATCATAGTAAAAAGTATACTTTTATTTGATAATTCTCTTTTTTTACAATGGCTAACGGGCAAAGCAACGTTTGAAGCGATCAAATCTTTAAAGTATTTTGACAAGTTCTGTCACATAAAAAGTTTTAAAGGAACTGCAATTAACCATAATTACAGTGCTCAAAAAATGTACAACTATAAATTATTTGTAATAAGAATTAACAAGAAACGATATAATTTACTACAATTTGCAGCTTTAAGTAGATATAGAACGTTAATTTTCCTTGTATAAAAATATTTTGGAGCCAAAAAGTCGATTATTCAAATTCGAAAATATCAAACAATTCCCTTGGAAAGTGCAATTGTTACATTGAGGTAAATCAAAATAATACCTTATGTAGTATAAAATAAAGTTACCCTACTTATATGTGAAATTCTATGGTTCATTTCAGGTACCGAAAGAGATTAAAAATTTACAACTTTTTAATTTAATTTTTTCGTATTTTTTATTATGCGTGGCCCAATTATTTTTTAAATTTTTTTGTTTTAAAAAAAATTTAAAAAAATTTAAATAAATAAAAAAAAAATTTTTTTAAGGTTTTCTTTTTTTAAATTGCATATTTTCCCTTTTTTAAAGATGTCGTGTGTATATTTAAATTGTCCCAATGTGAAATTTTTTTAATAAAAAAATTGAAATGAAATTTTTTAAAAATTTTGTAATGCTTTAAATTACCACCCCAGGAAAATTTTTTAATAATTTTTTTTAAAAGTTTTTTGTTTTACGGGCCCTAGTGTAGTTTTTGAAAAATTTTTCCCCGAAAAAAATTTTTTTTTAAGCAAAAATTTTTTTTAAAAGTTAGTTTTTAATTTTAAAAAAATTTTTAAATTTAAAAATATAAAAAATTTGAAAAAGATTTTACGGTTAAAAAAAATATTAGTTTATTTTACATTTTATATGTTATATAAGAAAAATATATGGAACGTTGGCCCTTGTTTTGATTTTTTTACATTTCATTGTAGATAAAAAATTAAAAAAGGCGGTTTTGTGTTTGAGGTGGTAGGGGAGGGCTGGGGGGTTTCTTTTGCTCCCCTTTGAAAATCAAAGTGTTTTCTGCGTATTTTTATCGAAATTTGGGGGTGTTTTTAAAGAAATCAAATTGTTTTTCGTGTGAGGGCGCGTTTTTGTTGTATTTTACGAATTTTTATCTGCTAGCCCGTTTTTTCTTTCGGGTTTTCCATTTGCAACTTCACGCCCAAAATTCTAAAGTTTTTGTTTTCCCCCAACTTCGGGTTCAGACGGGGAAAAACCATGGGGTTTTTTTCCGGGGTTAAATTTTTCGTGTTTATGTCGTTTTTCGGGTTAAAATTTGGGACGATAAATTTGCGTTCGATTAAAAAGGGGGAAAGGGGAAAAATTTTTTTGTGTTTTTTTTTCCCTTTTGAAAATTCTTTCCCAAAGGGTTTGCCAAAATTTTGAAACTTTGCTTTTAAAAAACATTTTTTTTTTTTCTTCCCAAAAATAAAAACCGCATGCTTTAGTTATTAGGGAAATTTGGAAAAAAAATTTGGGTTTTTAAAAATTATTTTGTAACCCTCAGGATACGAAAAACGGTTTATCCCGCTGGTTGGGAAAATTTTTCAATGTTATTTCATGTTACTATGAAAACATTTTTCTTTTGGTTTGTTTTGGTTGATTTTAGGTGATTATTTTAAGTGGTTTTTCTTTTTTTTGTCTATTAACCTGTTATGTTACTTAAACAAAGGTTGTATATCTAGTATTCGCCTCAACCGGTTTGTACGACGATTTCGGTTCAATTGGTAATGTCATAAATTTAATATTTGTTTCGTAATCAGTTTTAAATGTCTTTTGGTGTCGTAATAAGGGACAGACCACCTTAATTAATATATCTCATTTATCTCAATTTTCAGCTTCTCGACGTAGCATTTCAATTACAATATGCAGTTTTTCTCTCGTTTGTGGCGTTAATAATGTAAATAAAATGAAGTATAAAAAAATTCACAGAAATTTTAACCACAAGGGTTTTTCGTTTACCTAAGCGTTATGTCTTCGTACATTTGATTGAATTTGATGTACAGAGCCTGTTCGAATACGAGATGTGTCATAATAAATGTTTGTGAAAATATAGTATCCATAGAGATGGAAGCTGTGGAATGTTTTAAGTCATCACATCCCTTGCAAAACCAACCCCCATGATTCTTTAGTACGGTGTAAACAACTTGGCTTCCTAGAGATGCAAATTATAAAGAAATATCGGTTTACTATCAACTCTATAGAAATGTGTAATTGTATTGTTTTTGATGTATTGGTCAACAATCATTTTGTTTCACGACTATTATTCGGATTATAATATTTATGAATTCATATTCGCGATTAATTTTTTTTTTGGTCTTGTTTTTTTAAAGAAAAATGCAAAAATTTTGATTTACAAAACATTTCAATTTAATTTATTGTGGTCGTGTTACTTTTTTATACAATCTGGACGTAGTAATTCTTTAAAAAAATTAAATTAAATTTTAATATTATGTTGGTATTATTCAAAAATTATTCTTTGTTCGTTCGAACTGTAGGGTGTGTTTTTTTATTTATCGATTTTATGGCAAATTTCTCACTTAGTGAGTTTGGTGTTTATATGTCTGGATTTACTTTTTATTTTTATAATATATTTTTTACATACACGATGGGTTTTTAAAATTCGTTAATTCTTTATTGATTACGGATATATTTAAATTCAATTTAGTTTTTAAATCCGTTGCTAGAATCAGAATCATTGTAGTATTCGCCGGTTTTCGTTCATGACATTGGCGTAACTCGGACCACTAATTCACGTACCGCGGTTATCGTAGTAATCGTTTGAGCGCTGATTCGTCTAAACATGTTCGCTCTGTCAGCGGTTTCTATCGATTGTATGTTGTTGTTGCATTTTGCGTACGAGGTCTGTGTATATGTCGAACTCATTGTATACGTTAGACGTTAAGCGTCTTTTAATAGGCCATGGTTGTATGTATGGACCGCATTAGGCTCGTTCGAAAGTTTTCGCTCCTGAATCGAGTGTGATAATCGCAGTCGGTCGTTTTGTTGTCTAATGTTTTTGAGTCTGCACAGCAGGTACATTAGTGAAAAGTCTCCTTACTAGGACACGAACTAGTGTCAGTGTTTTAGAGTAGTCTCATGTCTACGCGTCGGCCCCACGCATATGTCTTAGTGTACATATCCTTTTACGATTTGTGAATCTCGTTAGTTGTATTATAGTGGTCGACCGTCTGACTCAGATTTACGTCTGACTAGTAGTTCCATTGATGCGTTTCTGTCTCGGGCGTATACGATTCGATGTCCTTGGTGTTGTGCCTGAATCCACGTCCATCGAATTCGTAGTCATTATGACTATACTGACCTCACGTCGACAGCTTCAATGTCTTGGGTCTAGTCTTCTTTTCGGCGTGACCTCTTTTATAGAGTACATGACTCGTCTTCTGTTTCGGAGTCGGTCGTTTTCAATGTCCATGGACACTTCTCCTGTCTCGGGCCCATGTCCTTTGACACTCTTCCGGTCACTGGCTGTCCGGTGGCATGGGCCACAGGCATATCGGCACGACGTAACGGGCAAATTTTATGTTACCAGTTGCCTGAAATTGAACGTAGGGGGCCCTGGTAGACCACCCCGTGTCATCACGGTTACTTGATGACGTCATTTGTGTAGTCCGCTTCGTTGGGTCCAGGATTTTACCCGGATCACCTCAATTTGGCCGACCATGGGGTTCCGTTGACCTTGGGGCGGTTTAACAATAAATTCCGTTTTTTGAATTCTATTTAGTTTTTAGGAGTGACTCTCTCCCGCGTTTTATACTATCCGCCTGGTCAGAGCATGGGGATTTGCTTTCTGCAAGAAGGCTCCCTCACAGCCTTTCGACACCATTATAATTTTAATGTAAGGGCTGGCTCAGAAATACTTAGTCGAGTCGTTTCCCAGATTAGTACTGTCCAAAACATGGGAGGTCCATGTCTGGGGGATAAAAACACCGATGGGCTGCACTATGCGTCATAGAACGGATCGTTCTTGCCCCTCTCACGCGTCTAGGTGAGTTCAAGAGGGGGGTTTCGTATTGTTTTTATAAGTCTAAAGTTCTAATCAAATTTTTCTTTTTCTAGCGGATTCAATGTCGAATGGTCTATAAAATGTTAGATCGCGAACTCGATTTTGAAATTCAATCGTATTTACAGGACTAGGGTACAGTAACTATCAAGAAAAAAGGCTTTCATTTGTTTTTGAATATAAATATTATTAAAGCATTCAGACACTGGATTATTGGGAGTAATTATACTTGTTGTATTTTACATGTCTCGCATCTTATTCTTCTTTTTCTTCAATTATATAAAATTAATACCATTATGCAGAAGAGTATTTGTGAAAATTCACGTTTTAAAATAATGTTTTTAAAATTGTTATAGTGGCTTTGTATTAGAATTTTAATGTATATGATAGTAGTTCGTGTTTGGGATAAAAATGTTTATGTTATTATAGGGTACCATTGTTGGGTTATTGTATGTGAGTATTTCCGGTATGTCCGAGGGGACGTTTGTATTTCCTTTTCACGTGGAAATCCATTGGCGATTTGTTTGGGTTAGTGACGCGCGTGATTTAGTTTAGTTAATGCACTCGCCTGGCGACGGGGAGTGCTTTAGTGGGGAAATTGGTGAGAGGGTTTAAACATATAAGGGGGTTATACGTATTTGTCTGTTTGTGTGTTGTTCTGGGAGTTAAACATAAACACCAAAATTTGGTCTAACAAGGACATATCACGTTACAATGAAGTATCTTATACTTTTGGTTAGGAAGATACGTTCTGATATTATTTTGTATTATTAAAAAAATTTTTTTAATCATTGCATTTCCAGATACGTGGTTTGGGCTATTGGTGTTGAGTTTTTTAAAGTTTTTATATCGTCTTATGTTAATCCCTTTTACTATTTTTGATAAATTTCTTTTTTTTGGGTCTCTATTTTCTTATTGCAAAAATAAGGTCGTTACTTCATTACTTAATGGCATTAATGGTTTGGGCTAGGCGATTTTTTTATATTTTCTTACTTCTATTCAATTTACCTTAACCCCTTTGAGGAGTTGAGTTTGGGAATTTATTAGTATTTTATGTTCTAGTACTAAAATCGATTTGTGTTTGGTCATGGGAATTGTATTTGTTTGATTTCTTATTTTGGGATATTTATTTGACATCGTAATTGTTCCGAATGTCTTTTATTTTTATTAAATCTTTTTTTTAATTTTTTTTTTTTTGTTTTTAAAAACTTTAAAAAGTATTTGTTTAAAATTAATATTTTTAAAAAATATTTCATTAGTGATTCTTTTATATTTTTTTAAATATCAAGATATGTAAAATTTAAAAAAAATTTATCTTCTATTTTTTTATTGTTAATACTGGATAAATGATCTACATATTTTTTTTTTATGAGTAATAACTTAATGGTGAATGATAAAGGGATGTGGATATATGATGAAGTACGATTTGGTCGGTTTTGTGCGTCGTCAGATAGTACTCCAAGACTGAGGCGCGATCTTGTACCCTTTTTTGCTGATTCTGTTATGCACTTTGTGAACTTAGTTATAGCGGAATTTACGTCTATCTAAATGTGATTTCAAATTGCCTTATTAACATTAGTTTATCTTTATAATATTTAGACTTCACTAATATTTTAACATTTGGCGGTAATTCTTCGAGAATATACTTATTTTTCCCTATATCGGGTCGTATTTAATTATATATGAAGATATCGAAATGAGTGTATTTTAATTCTAGATTTAAAGTCCGCAGGACCAGGGTAGTATCTTCGCGTGTTTATATGAAATATTCCACTTTATATGTTATGAATTGTAATTACCTGATATTTGTAGTAATTAATTTTTGTTTCATTTTCAAACACAGATGTTTAATTTATCAGAAATCTTTCGTTATTTTCGGAAATGAACGGTCGTTGATCGTTTAACAACTATTTAAACCCTGAGGTTTTTAAATCTTGTGTAATTGAAAGTAGTACTGTTTTTCGTCTTTATAATCTATAAATTATCTTGAAGATCCAATCTGCATCGCCGGACCTCTTTCAATCCTTTATATTTATTTATATTACTTTAAGATTAGACAGTAAAATTTCGCATTTTGTTCAACAATTAGTTCCCGTGCTTACGCCCGAAACCGTGAACCAGTTCTATGTTTTTTTTGTCATTAATGGTACTAGGTTGTTTATTTAAATTTTTTATTAATTTAAAATTTTTGTGGGTTTGTATTATTAAAAAATAAAGTATATCAAAATGTTAAATATTTTTTTTTCTTAGAATGGGTTTGTAATAATTGCATTTATTATTATATATTTTTTTGTGGTTATTAATGGTTAAATCGAGTGATTGGGGTTTCTTTATTTATTGTGTAATTTGTTTAAATTTGAATAATAAAATAGCATTTTATTAGTGTATTTTCCTTTGGGGGGATAGATCTTCGTGTTTTCTGTGTACTTCTTTTGTATATTCTGTCGTGAAGAACAAATGGTATAAAATTAGTAGAAATGTTGCCGTCATTAAAATATCGCCTCTGTCTTATTCCCAAAGAACCCCCTTTCTTTGAATTTTACAGTAATATGTTATTTTTTGCTAAAATGTTTGATTAAATTTTTATTTTAATGTCAAGCGATTTTTTATTTTACTGACCGAATCAATTTTTTCATTTTTTTTTGTTTCGTATAACTTGCATTACTTTTCTTTATAAATATTTAAAGTTGTTTTTAGTTAACTCTAAAGAAAATTTAATTCAACGTGGTTTTGGGGATAGAATAAATACATTCTCTATGTAACATACCTTTACCCTGTTTTGATCGATGTAAGTAAGTGGCGAGATTGCATTGAACGGACGATGGTCAGTTACGCCTTTCGGTTGGACGCGGACCTACCCGGATGTTTCCACATTGAAAACGATGGACTTGTTGACGGTTGGTGTCCAGCAGAACATAGGTGATTTTCATTAATAGGTATTGCGTCAAGCACGTTCCCCCGAATAAGCAAGAGAATTCGACTATCGCAGACGGTCATATAGAGATTTTTCCCAAGTCATGGTATCTCTTGTCTGTCGCCGTTTCTCCTTTGGGTTTCGATGTGACTTTATAACTACTTTTGGTATGGATATTCATAACAAAGATTTTTGAGAGTAGTGGAGACAAGCTTATATCGTATCAGGACAAATATTTTTTTTCCTCGTTATTTGTGGTCGGTCTGCCCTTATGTTTGTTAGTATCTCCGTAGTCCGCGTTGTCGTGGTCTTCAGACTAGTCGCTTTTTATGAGTTCATTTTTAGCAGTTAAACATCGTTGTGGTTTGTCGAAATTTACAGGGTATATGGCTATCGGACGATTAGTCCGACGACGCAGTTTTAATAATTATTATTGTTCTCACGATAATTCTCTACTTTTTCAGTCAAAGATCTTTTCCCTTTCGGCATATTAATTACATTAAACTTTAGTCGTTATCTACTGAAAAGTTGCTGAGTTTATCGGCGATGGCGTACGTGCTTCTTGAAGAAGTTTGCTGCAACTTCGCATTAAACATTTCGATTGTCATTCACCGTAAATAATTAATACGATTGCATTAAATGTTATTGTGTAACAGATATTGTATTTTTGTTATACCCATTTAAAATTGTGTAAGCCCGCAGTGCATTTTGGGATTATTATTCAGTACAAAGGTCGTGTTATCGCACTGCGACCGGAACTGTACCATTACCGAATTGATTTAAACCCCTTTCGTAGGACCGAAGGGTAGGCTGGTTCGTATCAAATGTGTCGTTGTTCATATTAAAAAGACTGGGCCAAATATAGTATATTTGTACGCAGTATCTTCGTTCTTGTTATACTAATTTTTGCATTTCAGCAATTTTTCTTATCTATTGCGCTGGTTGAATTTTGGTGTGCATTTATTTTCGTATATTTTGTTCGATTTACTAGGTTCTTAGTGTGTTGAGATACTAATCGAGGGCCACGTGGAAATGGTTTTGAGTTGTTTTTGTTATGCGTGTTTTGGGTTCTTTTTGTTTTTTTCATTGTTGTTGTCTGGGTTTAGGTACCCGCGTTTCGGACATTATTACGTTAAATAATGTTATTGAGATTGGGTTTTTATACGGTCATTGATTCACATTAAATGTGCTCGATCATTACAGGATCGTTATCAGGAGTGCATTGAACGACGGAGATCGGTCAATCTTTGGGAAAGTGGTCTCGGAGTGGGCTCAGTTTTTATTTAAATGATATGTTTATTGACGTGGGAAGTAGATTTGACAGCTTCTTCAATATGTTTTTGCAGCCAGGGGTGTCGAAAGTGTATTTTAGTGTAATAGTGTTTCCGAGTTTGACTATTCCTTTCTTGATTTTATTGATAAATAATTAAGTTGTCGGAATTTTGGGATGTGAGTTGTGATAGATTTCACAGTAGTGATAATTTTAAAATTGAGGCTTTTGTTCATTTACTTTCTATTTATTAAGGTTTTTGAAATGTGTTGCTTTCGGGTTAAAGACGTTAAATTAATTTTTTTAAACCCCTTAAGAAGTAATTTTCGAAATGAATTAAGTCAAGATATGTTTCTAATGAAGTGGAGCTGGAGCATGATGTTTTTATGAACCATCTTTTTATAAATTTGGGGTGGTGTACTGTCGTCGTTGTGGAAAATTTCTTTTGTTTACCCATCGGTTTCAGTTTGCTCGAAATTGGGTTTTAAGGTGGAAATTGGGGGATTAAAAGGGGGTATTATAAAATTTGGCTTATTTCATGTTTTTGATGTTCATCATTTTCCCATCCTTATTTATTTTGTTTTATATATAATATTATATTTTTCATACGGTGTTCAATGCAATCAAACAAATTTTTAAATTACTGAGTTATTGACGCTTTTTAAAATTGTCTGGCTGTGGGTCTTTGCTGTCATTTTGATTCATTTATGTCAGTTTCTTTACTTCACAATAGTTTTGTTACCCCAATGTGTGAACAAGGGCGTCTTACGTTTAATTTATCTTGGTCTTCTACTTTTTTTCATTATCTTGGGGGACTACGTTTATTTGAAAAATATTTATTAGAGATAGATTTTGTGGTTCTTTGGGTGTTGGGGGGGAGAGCTGGGGCTTCGTTTTATTGTTCTTGGATTTATCTTTTTTAGGATAAACTAGTAGTTTAAAAAATTTTCCTATTATTGGCTTTACTATCTAATATTATGAAGTACTTAATTTTCTGTAATAATATTAATGAAAAAATTTTTTGGTGGGTGGAGGGTTTGGGGGAAACGTAAGTGACTTTGTTGTCTGGCGTTGTTAAGCAATTCGGTAACAAGTTCTATAATTTGGTATTTATTATCATTTTTGGTGTTTGGCTATTAAATACGAAGGCTTCCGTGTATAACGCGTTTGGTTGGTCTGTTACGTCGACTATACCTTCCCTTGCTCACGGTTATTTTCTTAGGGGATCCGGATTTCCTGTAATTTCTCCGTCTGCTTTCTAAGAGTTGTAGGTTTTACGAAGTCATAAATAAGTTTCTTTAAAGATGGATGGCATTCTCGCAGTGAACTTTAGAATATGAAGACATTTACGTTCGACTATTTTCGATGATTTTTTCCGTGTTTTTGTACGATGTCGAGTCTATCAATCGTTAAAGGATAAAGCTTGCATGTTCGCATTCAAAAAACCGAATGGAAAAATTTATTGTTAATGTTAATAATCAATTGACATCGTGCATTGAAAGGTTTGATCAAGAATGTAACATACGTAAATACATTTGACCTTTTCCATCCCTTTCATTTTTAGGCAATAAAAACTAGTATGCATTTACGTTATCATGATTATGATTTAAATTGGTCATTTATAAATATAATGTAATACATACGGGATACGAAAAATAACGGTTTTTATCGCTGAGTAGGATCTTTTCATTTTTTCAAAAATGGTATTTCATGACGTTAAATTGAATTTATCTTTAAATTTCATAGTGATTTTCGGTAATATATTTTTAAATTTAATGTTTTTTTAATTGATTTCTAGTGGAGGATTTTGTTTTTTTGACTTATCTCTGTTGTTTCTTTAAGCTGTTGTATATATTGAGATGCACCTCAAACCGCTTTTTGTCGTTTTCGGTTTATTGGTTATTTTGTTATCAAATCTTTATTAAATGGTCAATTTTGTGTAGTCGGTAGCACACAGTAATTAAAATATCTAACGTTACTCTGTTACTGGTTCTGCGTAACGTTTCGATACACTGAGCAGTTTTTCTCTCGTTGTGAACAATTTATAGTTATTATAAATGTAGTATTATGTTATAAATGAAGTAATTGTCACATGTAAAGCCACCACATTGGTTTAATCGTTAATAGAGATTTTTTATGTTTGATTGTAACGCTGTGTCCCGCAGCGTATTCGATTAGTCGAAACTTTCGTACATATCGTCTTAAAATATGTTTGTGGTAATTATAAGGCCGTAGCGATTTGCGAAGGAGGAATGGTATCTTAGTTATACATAACTTGCATAACTCTGTTCATTCGTACGGTGTAATTAATAGGCATCCCGGAGATGCTACTTTTAATGAATATCGATTTTTTATCGATTCAAGATTATTGTTTTTATAATGGATTATGATGATTTAACACATTTTTAAATTTCAGATTCCCGAATAATAAACGGTGCGGTATCTTTATGTAATAATTTATCGTAATTAATTTTGTTATTTGTAGTGTTATTATTAAATAAAATTTAATGCTGGTAATTTATTTTTACTAACAATTCAATTTTATTTATTAAATGTTCGTGTTAAATTTTTTAAAAAAACTGACGGTCTAATTCAATATAATTATCATTAAAATATTCATATTGTGATTAGATATCCACCCAAATTTCTTCTTAGCTTCGTTCGATTCGTATGGTGTCTGTTCTTTTATAGTTTTAGCTATTTATCATATGCTAGATTGATGTACATGTCTTTTTTTATATTATTCTTCTATTCTCTTTCTTCAGCGTCATATGGACTTGTATATGTATCTTTATCTCGATGGAATAATTTTGTTATTCTTATACTTGTTTTTTACCAAAAAAACCTTTCTTCACTTATTTATATTTCTGTCGTTGAAATCAGAAGCACTTCGGTATAGTGTTCGTTTGCGAGCTTGCTTTGTAAGTCGGAACATCGTCGGGGGGGGGGGGAACGTTGTGTCTATTGTTTTTTACACATTGTTTTGTCGCGCTGTATATCCACGTGAAGAACACGAGTGTGGGAAACTAACCCGCTGGTAAGTGTGTTGCGGCTTAAGAGTGTACAAGGCAGTGAAGTCGTTTAGTACCTCATTTGTATTTGTTCCGCCGTATGGTTATTTTTATAAGGACAATTTGGTAGATGTGATGACCGATCGGCTCGTCGACGTCCATCGTCCGAATTTCTGGTGTGATAAATCGGTGGTCGTTCTAACGCTGAATGTCCTGGAGACGGGTTCTTTGGACTCCGCGTCGTTTGCCTAAAAGTTCATTGTGGGTAGTCTTGTACTCGCTTAATTTCCATTGGGTCACTCTCCCGGGAAATAGCAGTTCTCTAATTAGGTAAAACTTTTTAAACAGGATAGAAGTTGTGATTATCCTACTATAAAATTATCAATTTGTGAAAAAACGGGAAGAACCTAGAGGAAACTATGTAATTTCTGCATATATTAATGGTAGGAACGCAATGTATATGAATAATATGTATGAATATAGTAAGAGTTTGTTATAAAGAAACATATTTAAAGATTCATAACGGGTCAACGGTGGTTATGATGAGAGACAAATCCGGTCGGTCCGCGAGAACCCACAACCACATTGCCCTTTTGTTATATATTGTTTCTTTCGTACTTAATGTTTTAAAAAAAATTTTTGTTTTCTGGTCTTTTATCTTTATCTATTAAATATCATTAACGTTTAGATTTATTATTTATAGTGTTTTTATTGTTATGAGAATTATGGTTTTTAAATTATTTAGATTTTATTATCAATTTCTTATTATATTTGTAATTCACTAGCATGTTTTTTATATAAATACTTTTTGTATGGCTTCATTGAGTAGTCTAATGGTTTTTTTTTTAATAACATGACTACATAATATGAATTACGATTTCATGGGTTAGAATGTTTTTTAATTTCTTTTTATTTTTTTATATTCTTTTTTCTTATCGATCATAGCAATTCCGTGCAATTAGTTTGCCATAGTGTTTTTGTATTTTAATATTCTATTTCATATCTTTCTTTATTTTTCCTTTTCCATTGTTGTTATTTATTAGGGCTTTCATTTTTGGGAAATTGTCATTACTTTATTAAACTTATTTGGGGCCCTTTTAATCATTAAAAAATGCTTAATTATTGCTTATTTATAAGAAATTTCAGCTCGAAACGTCCTGTGGCTTAAAATGTGCGTTGATTATTTTTTAGTTAAGTCAGGGTTTCTATTTTATGTATAGAAGATATTAAAAAAATCCTTTATTACCCTCCTCGCCTCCATCAATTTCTGAAATCGTCTATGTTAAGTTTTTTTATCTTAATTTATAGCGAAGTGGGTATATATTTTCTCTTTTTAAATTTCTTAAATTTCAAATGTCAATATCAGCTATGTCATGTTTTTAAGTGAGTTATGGATTTCCAAACCCCTCCTAGATAATTTTTTTTTAACATACCAATATTGTCGTAAAATTTAAATTTAGTTTATTTAACACTTTGTAAAATTATATTTATCCATTATTTTATTAACCTTTGATTTCTACACCTATAATTGCATATATTTTTTGACGTTGTGTCGTGGTTTGGGAAGTTTGTTGGGTTCCATCAATACATCAAAAGGGTTGTTCGTTTTAGTTTCTTTGTTTAATAGTGGTTTTTCCGAAGGTGGTGGAATCATGGCTCTAGTAACCACACACCTTTTGCATGTATAATTTAACAAGTAAATACTCATTCATTCTCACAAAAATTGTTATTAATCTTTTTTCCATTGATTTATAAATTTTGTTAATTGGTGGTTGTAAATTAAAAATTTGTAGTTGATTTGCAAAGTTTATGTTTTTTTTATGGTACCAGAAATGTAGACCACTAATTCACCATGTTCATGGGTTAATTTGAATATACTGTGTTCATCCCTTGTATTTACTCTATCCATATCGATGCCTGTTTTTTTTTTTAATTTGATTTTTGAGTTGATTTTTAAAGAGTATAATATAAAAATATCATTATATGATGTTGTAATTACTAAATGTACTTTGGTCCCTATATGAATTTATATTTGAGTTCTGGTATAGTAGTTTTATTTACTGTTTTTATAAATTCTTGTGTGTTGTATTATACAGGTATTATAAAAGTTAATACTGTATTATTAATCCTTTTAGTATTTTAAAAAATTGTTTGAAATATTTCTTTGGTGATAGTTTAAATTAAAATTATTATTTTCTCCCAAAATTTGCGGAAAAGTTCCCAAAATCTACTTTTTTTGGGAAAATTTTATTATGTATCTTACTAAGAACTACTTTTCATTAAATTAATAAAATAAATTAAATGCTTTAAAGACAATTGACATTAATGTATAGTATAAAAAAGTTGTTAAAACCATCATCAATTTAAATCTCTAAATATTTATAATTGTAAATAATATAATTATTTTACTGGTGTTCACTGTTCAAGTTAATATTTTTTTTTGAATAAGTTATAATGGTGAAAGTATTAGAAAAATTTTATTCAGTGGTTTTCCGTGTTAGTCTAAAGTCATCAGCACACTGATGCGTTTGCCCGTTTCCATTTCTTTGCATGAATTAGGATAGTAATCTAAATATGTTTAATGCGAATTTGTCTTACTATAGTTTGTTGTTTTTTCAAACTTCGGTTTATTAATATTATGTTATTTAATCACGGATTTTTGTCCGCTACTTTTTTTTATTCATCATGTTTAATGCCAATTGAATAAAATTTCATAAACCGCGATGTATTAAATAATGAACATGAGTATATGAATAACTCGTTATGGAGACCCTCTGGACCAGTGGATTTGAACGTACGTGATACTATGAATTTTATACTATACTGTATGAATTGTTCAAATTACCAAATATTAGTGAGTCTGTTTGTTCCCCATTTCCCATAATAGTGTTGTTTAAAATTTTTGAGATCTTCGTTAATATTTTCTGAGAATTTAACGGTCATTTGATAAATTTAACAGTTCTTTCATTCTGCGTTATTATTTATTTTTTACCCTTTGTAAAAAGTGCTTGTTGATCGTCTTGTAAATCATAATATTTTCTACTTGTAGTTCAATTTCGTTTCACCGTTCCTCTTCAAATCTATTTTATATTTTTTATATTATAAATTATGATTATGATTTCGGACTGCTTTATACACAAAACTTTCCATGGTTTTATCCGAAATTGTTTGGAACAGTAATTTTCTGGAATTTTTTTTTATTTTTTTTAATAATTTATTAAAATTTATTAGTGTTGTATTTAATATACACATATAAAATTGTTGATAGTTTTTTTAATTATGGCTTTTTTCTTGAAGTGGTGTTATTATTGCTTTTACCATTTAGCTTATTTGTAGTTTTTTGTTGTAAAGGAGTGTAATTTCTTCTTGTTATGTAATTTTTTAATTGAAAATAAAATCTAGCTGTATTATTAAATGTTATACCACCTTGGGTAGTTTGACCTACCACGTCATTCCCAATTATTTTCTTTTTCCAGTTCGACTTTAGGTTTGAATGCAAATGGTATGAAATTGTTGACAATATGCCATTATAAAATTTCCATCGATTATTCCAAATATTATTTATTGAAATTTACATTAAAAATGAATATATTTTTTATATATTAATACAAATGAAATTTTTTGTTGAAAAGGTATGAATTTTTTTTTATTTTATTTCCTTTGAAATCTTTTTATAGACGGAAAACTATATTTTCATTATCTATTTCAAATAACTTTCATAAATTTTTTTTTCATTTTTTTAAATTAAACAAACTACTGAAAAAAATTAAAAATTTAATGTGGGTGGCGAGATACCTCCCTTCACAATTGTAAGGTTCCAGTCTTACGTCTTTACTTGTAAAAAAAAATATTATGAAACCTTTTTAATTTGTAAACTCATTTTGTATATCCATTTTTCTATGATTTTTTTTGTTCCATAAAAACATGGCAAATCTTAATATAGTATTATTTAACATATGGATTTCCATTAATACAGGGTTTTACCTATTAACATTTTTCAAAATTACATTTAGTGCTATAATTTTGGATCTACTTATCTAAAACCTTCGCGTACCCACTAAAGTGGTTCTTTCAGTTTCATAGTTCTTGGATAGTAATAAAATACATCATGTCGCTATCAATCACAGGAATAGGATTATGCATTACTTCTTACTCGTCTGTCTTTATCAAGTTGATTTTAAAGGTGCAGTTAAAATTCATGAAGTTAGGAGGTTAAAGCTGCAGTTAAATTTTTCCAACTGGATTTAAAAATAAAAAAAATTTTTTACATAGTTGTTAACTCAGTCCTCTCGAATTTAAAATAGTGATTTTTAAAAATTGGAACAATTACCAAGCATAATAATTCTATCCTTTAACAAGATCTTGCAAGAAAAATTTTCAAATGATGAAATTTCGGTGAAATTGTTCCAGGCTTAATAAAAGAAAAGCACATTTTTAATTGTTTTTAATTTTACATTGTAAAATTTAATATTAGTTTTTTTTTGTTTTCTTAAACAAAAAATAGTAAAACTAAAATCTAAAAAAAATATACAAATTTCATTTTTTTTATTTATTAAAAGGTGTTTTTTTCTGTTTACCAGAGACACTAACAAGTATTATACTTTTTTATTTAAAAAATTTTATACTTATATCAATGTATAATAAAATTTTACATTTTAATAATTGTATATAGTACTAAAAAAAGTAGTTGAAATAAAAATTTTAACAAATAAATAATTTAAGAATTCAACGCACGCACGCATGCCATATTAAACATTAGTGTGTTATTAATATTTTTTTGACCTTCATGTTATTGTTATATAATTATTAACTTTTTGTGAGTGTTCAAACATCGTTGGTCGTTTAAGTCCTGTATTCATATGCACATTTTACTCGCAAATTCATATTTAAGAGAATATAAAGTTAATCATATTTATATTTAATTTAATACATACATATTTTTTTTATATTTTAAAATATATATTTATATACAAAGTAATATGTAAAATTTTATATACACAGAGATAAACGTTTGTAAACAGTCTTGGCACCTTAGGAAATTTCCTTACATACGTTCCCTAAACCACAAAGCTTTTTACCCTTAAAAAAGTGTATTTGTCGATACTTATTATATTTAAAAAATATTTTTACCATAAAGAATTTCTCAATGTTTGCGATCCCATTGCGATTGCGCGTAGGGCAAATAATTAGTCGCCCCATTTTTCCTACAGCTCTAATCATACGATAAGTGGAAGTACTGGACACCTAAAAATGCTGTTTAAAAAGAAAACTCGAATTTATTATCTATAAAAAAGGTTTTGATTTTCGTAAATTATAATGAATATGATGGAAATGAACACAATGAATCCCCCGAATCCCAAACAATTAACCCAGTAATAATATGACGATGCTTTCCTACGTGGGTTCTCTGAAATTATATGTAAACACCGAGAGAAATTGTGAAAATTTTGTAAGATCGTACCAAGTAGTCAGAATTAACCTTTTGTGGCAACCGATATCTGCACAGATTAATCTACACATCGCATACATTTTTTTACTTTGATATCAAAAACGATTCTGTTATCCGCTGTGTATACTTAATATTGATTTTTATGTAAATTTAGTGATGTCGCGACAGAATTGGCACACACGATTTTTTGTCACTTTTTATTACTGTGTTCTGACTTGTCTGTAATAATAATTTATTAAATATTATTAAAACAAATGTGTTGAAAAACGATTTGTTCATTAAATTTTTAATTGTTAAAACATATAAATGTTAAAAAACGTTGATGTACGTAATAATACTTAATCATGAAAGCTCACAAAAACAAATTCTATTTTTATCTATACTATTAGTTCGAGTACCAATTTTGATATGTAGTCCTCGGAGGAAATTTTGTTTAAAATTTGTTTGCCATTTTGAGACGTTGTACTTATTGAACGTGGTCCAATTAACAGTCCAACTGAAATAATTTTAAGTTTTATATATTTAATCTTTAAAAAAGTATATTTTTTTTTTATGATACAAGTAAATTTGGGGAAAAATCCGTCACTATTAATACCAGGCTTTTCCAATATGCGACTTAGCTTACAGTACACGAGATTTCCGAAGTAATGAGTGATGTGTAAAAGTGAAAATTGATTTCAGATAGGACGAAAACAAGATACAGGTGATTTTTATCTATAAAAAAAATAATCGGGCTTTAATTTTGTTTTTGCCATTAGCATTCCTGCCATTGGCATACCTGTGGCTGATGGACGGAAACCGCCGATCGAGTTAGGATCCGCCGTCAGTGATCGGACTGCGTGCGGCGTTAAAGGAGAGTAAATTGCCGATTGTCTGGAACGGCGGCGACAAAATCGCCATTTGCATCGCGGATTTGGTCTGTGGCGGACACGAGGAACGATAGCGCCTCCGCGACGGTCGGGGCGTAGTCGGCCGAGAACGATGCAAATCGGAAAATTCGGCGAAGATCAGCCCTTACGTTTTGGGGGGGACGTTAGTAGCGCCCTCGCTGTGTTCCGTTAGTTTTACATTTGACGATTTCGAATTTAAAGCCATATGTAGACGATGAATGTTGTTTCAAGCATCGAGGAAAATGCAGTTTTTCGGTTGGTGTTATTAGGTCTTACCTGTGTTCCGTCTAGGACGAACGTTGCCCGAGGAGTGTTGAACGAAGGGAATGGATACGTCTTTCAGGCGGATGCGATCTCTCCCCGGAAGGTTCTACGGAGACAACGACGGGTTTGACGACGACTTGAAATATGCTACCATTCGCCTGTAAACGTAATTTCTGAGTTTGTCGAGACAAACAAAAATGTCACAGGCAATAAAAATAGTCGTTTGATATTGGCCTGCTCGGTCGTCCTCGATTGTTCCACCGAAGTCTCCGTAGACCACGTCGTCATAGTCTGCGAAAAGGGCGCATTTTCAATAGCACATTTTATAGCAGTCTGCCCCCGTTGTATTGTCGAAAATTTACAGAATATACGGCAAAACGACGATTCTCATATTAAAACCGGAAAAACATCGTAATGCTGAAAAAACGTTGTAAAGAGATAAAAAAAAATCTCAACAAATTTACTTTGTTTTTCAAATATACCTAAAATATCATGTTTTAATATTGATTTATGCAAAACTTAAAGTGCTTACATTCCATTTAATAACTGAGTAACCTAGATTTCAATAAACTTTTTGGAGAAGTATACGAAAGGAAGTGTACACAGACCAATCAAACTCTACAAAAAGGATAGTTTGAAAAACTCTTAAAAAAGGGAACATTAGAAAAAGAAAAAAAGTTATTGGCAAGAAAATTTGGATCTCAATTAGATGAAACGACTGACGCCGATGGTCGTTTTTCACAGCTCTGTTGTTATCGGAACATTAATATCAAATTAGTCCAGGTGAAATTTTTTAATATTTAAGTTTTTATTTATATTTTTATAAATTTTTAATTATAAATTTATTTATATAATTTTTTAAATTTAAATTTAATGAAAAATATTGGTCTTTTCTCCGAATCAACATTGCGAAAATACATTGGTAGGACAGTTTCACAAGTCGTTTTTAACATGAATTGCAGCATTCAATCTCTTGAAACATACGTCGCAAATCGTGTGAGATACAAGGAAATAAACAAGCTAAAGATTGGAAGTACACATCTTTCGTATTATCAAAAAGGTGTACACCTGAAGAATTTAATAAATAATAGCTTGTGGTAGAATGATCTTTGTTTTATTTGTGGATCTGGCTAAAAAATTTTAACTTTGAAATGTAAAGTTGACAATCATATGCTATTTATCTACAACTACATATTTTTAAAAAAAACCATAGGTACAGAATGTTCATGTTAAAAAATTCTGAAACAATTTTAACTGAGTAGGTAGGCCAATGAATTCCTGGTTCAGCTAATAATTTTATAAGCTCAATCACATTACCAAATTTGGGCCACTTGGATATCCATAGGTGACCACATGACACCAACCATCGAAATTGTATAACCGAATATTTAATTTCTGCTTCAAAATATCCTATTAACCACTATAAAACATTAAACATTTGATACAAATACTTATTAGATAACATTTTGTTTTTGAGATATAACAAAAAATAATAAGTCATAGATACCTATATTGTAGGTATAAATATATAGTATATAGGTATAATGCACATAATATAGGTAATTATTAAAGATGGGCAACACCCTCATTCAATTCCCCAATACCTTTAATACACAAGCTTGGAATTGAGATATTTTTTGGTAGGATTTCTAAAACTTTTTGAGAATAATACCTATATACACTATATAATAGTAATTTTTTTCTGACCGAAGACCATATTATATAGTTTGATAACTACATTTATTTTAAAAAATTATTGTTTTTTTTTGTTTGCTTATTAGTTTTATTAACTGGTTTGGTATCCGCATGAGACTCGAAATCACAATTTTTAGTATCGTCTATTCATAAAAATGCTATTACAAAATTTATCACATTAAACAATAATATATTTTAAATTTTTTTTTTTCATAAAACTATTTAAATTATTAATTAACTGTTCCTTTCTTTTGCGATTATTTAAAACTATTAAGAGCGAATACTATAATTACCTGTTTAGAAGAAGACACAATGCACAATAAATTATTGCTGATTACTTAAATAAAATTGAAAGAAATATATTAATATTAATATAATTCGTTTATTATGTTCACGAGCACGAGACACAAATAAATGTATGTGAAAACACGAAGACCATGTAATGAAATTTTAACACACACCACTTTATTGATAACATATTATGCTACAGGAAAAACCCAATCTACAAATATTTATTTATAATCATCAGCCCGCGAAACACGAAATTAATTTTTATATTTATGTATCTCCACGTTTTCACCACAGATTAGATGAATACAGATGGATCATTCGGCCCGAGAACAAAAGAATTGCAAATACGTTCTTCTGATTGGTTCCCCCCCCCCACACAAATCAATGTAGGCACATACTATATAATTTATAGTGCTGATATCATACAATATTATTGTACAACTTCTTTATTATTTTAAATATTATATAATACATGATTATCATATGACGGTCAAAATTTAATGCAGGTTAAGCACATACTTGTTTCCCAACTAATACGTGAATGAAATTCAATTGAATTAATAACTCAAAACAGAAAATGGCTTTATTTAAAAAAAAATGCCATGTTTTAATTAACTAATTTACACCAAGTATAGACTTATTTGTTTACATGAATTCCTAACAAATGAACTTCACCACAAACTCAATAGAAAGAAGTATTACTAACTATTGTTCTAATCCAGTTTCTAATATTTAAGGGTAAAATTTAGCAGTCAAAAATAGCGACAATTTTACTATTATGTATCATTATATATATTTTTTTAAGTGGTGGACTTTTTTGATAGCTACGTATATTCTTATATTAATTTGTTTCGTTAATTTCAGTATTTTTTTTACATACATTTTTTTTATATATATATATTAATAATGGAATTTAAGTAATACATAATTTATTTAATAGTTTAAAAATTCTTTTAATTTTTCTACAGATTTTTACTTAACTAATAAATGTTTATTATACTATTTATGTGTCTTCATTTGATAAATAATTTTTTTTATGTTTGTTTTTCAACTAATGTGAGGATGAAATAATTACACGGATTAGATGAATATTATAATTATAATCTAGTGGTCCGAACACAGTTGGTGGTTGGCTACAAATTTCTTTCTGTGTTCTTGTACGCTTTTGGCACACATTAATATGTGGTAATTCAAATAATGAGTTTAAAAATTTGTAATTAGAAATAATCTTTTAATAATAACAGTTTATTCGACCATATAGTACCAACATTTAACTTACATTTCATATAAAACATACCCAAACATAAATAGTTTGTTTCTTTAACAGTTTAAACTTATTCACTTAGTCCATCTGAATATGATTGTTCCGAAATTAAAAATAAATTAAAAGATGATAAAATATATTTTTAGTAGTCCTTGAAAAGAACTGTTTAAAAAGAAGTCCTGACAAGGACTGTTTAAAAAAATGGCTAAACGTTTAGTTCTGAAAAAAGCAGCTCAGAAATTAGTCAAGGTAATTCACAAGTATAATATTAATATAATTAATTGACCCTGTATTAAATTATGTAGAGAATAGAGATTACAGTATAAAGTATAAGTAAATTTAGAATAAATTATTAGACAAAATTATGTGAATATTGAGTTCCTAAAACTAACATTTGTGTATTTATTACAGATGTTGTAAAATAACTAATTTCCTATTTTTTTTAATTTTTTATTCGATAAAAGATTTTTATTTAAGAATTTAATTGACGAATAAATCCTAAAACGAATAAAAAATGAAAGTAAATAATTTTTATTAAATTGAGGACATGGATGTTCGTATACTACATTGATCATACATTGCTGAAGTTTTTGACCCACACTTTGCTCAACAGACAACTTGGAAAAATATTGTACAAACAACGTTTCTAATTTATAAATATGATTATAAAATTCTTCATAAGACATTGTTAAATTACCAAAAGTTGATTTCTCATGATTTACATAAGCTTTAAAATAACATAATAAAAAGGAATAATCTAATTTTTTTTGAGTTTTAGCATTTTCAATACATAAAATACACGAATGTTGACATTTTTTCATTATATAGCCACAAACATAAATGAATGCATTTTGTTCAGGAATATTCAAATTTCTATAATCAAGTCTATTCGAAGTGGAATAGATTTTTTAAACTGAAAGGGTGTATTATAGAACATATTGTATTAATAGCTTTGTTAACATTTAGAGGATTTTTAGCTAAAATTTCATCAAAATCATTGATACAGTTTGCTTTGTCACAATGTGTAAACTAATTAAATAAGAATAATTTTTTAAAAGCCATAATGAATTCAAAAGGGTTGGATTAGTATTATTCCCATTATGTTATTGAACAGTGCAAAAAAAATTCTCAAGACAATCTTGATTTAGCCTACTAGGATACAGAACATACTGATCTTGTTGTTTTATGGGTTTTGAGAATTTTGAATCTTTTCAAAGTAATAGTAATCCAGATATAGAGATTATTTAACATTTTATAAATTTCATACGGTTTGTAACAATTTCATTATTAGTGTACCTTGTGTACATTTCAATTAAATGTTCTATTGAAATTTTTGGGAAATGGGTCTTCTGGTAGAATTAAAAATATCTAAAAGTTTATCCATATCATAAAGAAATTCTATTGTAGCTCTTGAAGAAAAGTCTAATTTATTACTAGCTAGGTAAGTCTTAATACCTGCTACTACACTTTGGCTAAAAATATTTAGGCTGCAAAAAAAACTCATTTTTCAAATGGATTAGGGAAAATATAAGAATGTGTTAATTTGGGGGCTGATCATAAATTACTTTTATGATCTTGATTGTAGAATGATATTAAATTTTTTTTTTCAATAAGATTATTATTATATTTAAAATTATGTGGAAAAAAAATATTCCTGGTTGATTTTGATATGAATGGGGAGGATCAAAGATGTAAATTATTTTATTTTCGCTAACTAGAAAGTATGGCCGATCAGGTGAAACATTTAAATTATTACTGAAACTAAGAAAATTAGGACCCATACCTGTAACAAGGCTTTTTATATTAAAACCTATATTAAATAGTTTTTGAATGTTAGAAAATATTATGTCCTGTAAATAAACTTGTGCAACTACTGGAAACTAAAAAGTATGATATTGGTTATTTCCAATTGAAAATTTAATACTTTAATCATACACATTAATGCATACTTAGGATTATAAGTTTTATTAAGATTAATGTGATTAAATCCTATTATTTCATCATTATTAATGTTATAACGAAGACTAACCTAACCTGATAATAGTTCAAATTTAGTAGTTACACGCTTAAGAGTAGGAATAGATGGCAATGAAAAAGTATTTAATAAAAGCTTGTAGACTCTGGTCCTAAAAAATAAATATTTAAAGCTAATTGTTTTATATCATTACTATACCTATAACATAGTTTATTTTTAAATTAAGGTGATTTTTGACAATTAAAAATAAACCAGGAGATAAGTACTTTTCGCTTAACTCTACATAATTTTCTTCAGTGTCGTTATTGGCTAATCTTTCACTTAAATTAAAAACAGATTTTTGTTTTAAACGATTAATTTCCTTAACATTATACTTATATATTACAGACATTTTTTTCTTTCGTTGAGTATTTGCTGACAAGTACCCTGGCGTTTATTACTTGAATCACTTGAATCAATTGAATGGCTAATCTAGAAGCAGTGTTTTCAACACTCACTACACTGAATGAAGAACTGTTACCTAGACTAACACAACTGATGTGAGAAGTTGACACATTAGTTACAAGATTTTTTTCAACATCAACTACAAATTAAACATTTTTTTGTTTTCATTTTTATATATATATACACATGT
This sequence comes from Schlechtendalia chinensis, assembly GCA_019022885.1. Classification (NCBI taxonomy): domain Eukaryota; kingdom Metazoa; phylum Arthropoda; class Insecta; order Hemiptera; family Aphididae; genus Schlechtendalia; species Schlechtendalia chinensis. The sequence continues at coordinate 479,204 of CM032339.1, read as the reverse complement.
AAGAAATTATTTAAATTTTATTACTTGCATGTCATATCTAATATAACAATTTTACTTACAATTTAACAATGTAGGGATTGCATTGAATACAACCCTACATTTTGTGTAGTTCTTTGATGTTAGTTTGTATGTTTTTGTATAGTTGAACTTGTGGAGTTCAAAACATTTTATCTTCAAAATGCTTTCTTTCCAAATCTCATGTCGCTCAATTTCTTTTGAGTATCCAAAGAAACTTAAATTCTGAATACTGCTCAAACTGGTTACAACACTTAACGGAGCACCGTTAATTTTCGTTTAAAACCATGTTTTAGAAGAAAGTAAAAACTTTAATCTCGTTGCTCGAATAATCAAGACGATAACACAAAAGCACAGAGAACCACACTCTCGGAACGAGAATTCACAATTCATTTTATGTAAATAAAAAAACATCAAGAGGTTATTTTACAGGAGCAATGTTTAAATTTTAGGTAAATATATTATGCTATTGTGCGGTAACACTGATTTGAGTGGGAACTAATCGCCTCATTTCTTTTTGTTTACATCGCGAGTGATCCATCAGTATTCATCTAATCTGTGATATTACCTTTCATGTAATTTCGTAAACCTGAATCACATATACTTCCATACTGTGTATGTTATTATCACAAATAATATACATACTATTATTTATATATAATTTTAGTAAATTTAAATTCGTACAATCAATGTGCTGAAATATACAGGTTATATTGTGCAGTCACTCTTGTGACCTTAATATTACAATCACATTTATGATATCAAATATGAATATACGTATATTCTCTTATATGTGAATTTGCGAGTAAAACGTGCGTTTGGCTACGGTGGACTTACGACGACGTTTATGGTTGTTGCTAGACAACGTTGACCGCTCGCAATAATAATTATAATACATAACAATCACACGATAACGTTCATAAAAATAAAAATATTATTATTGTTACATGTGTATATGCGTGCGCGCGTGAATCCTTATAATATTAATTCGTAATACGAATAGTTATTCGTTAGAATTTTTAAGTACACGGTTCCATCTTCATCATAGAATTCGAGAGGACTAAGTTAACAACTATGTAAAAATCATTTTTTATTTTTTAAATCCAGATTGGAAAATTTTTAACTGCAGCATTACCTCCTAGACTTCATGAATTTGAGCTGCATGTTTAAAATCAACTAAGAACGTAAGAATTCAATGCCTATTCCTATTCCTGCGATTGATATACGATATGATGTATTTTATCAAGACCAAGAACTATGAAACTGGAAGAACCACTTCACTGTAGACGCGAAGGTTGTACAAGTATATACGAAGTTAAATGCACTAATTTTATGTTTGTTTGTGTATGTCAAAATGTAAAACCTAACCTAACATGTTTTGAGGGACATCATGGTGTTAAATATTACAATATTAAGATTTTTCTTGTTTTTATTAAAGCAATAATTTTCATTTTATCATACAAAAAATGATTAAAATTTATAAATTCAAAATGTGTTCATAATAATTTTTTTTTTTTTTTACAGGAAGTATTGTACCTTACAATTGTAAAGGGACGGTTTCTCACCACCCACGTTGAAATTAATTTTTTTCAGTAGTTTTTTTAATCCATCTAATGTTTATGTAGAAAAGTTATGCAAGTTATATGAAAAAAAAATACCATTTGTTTTCTAATAACTTTCAAAGGAAAAAGAAAAGAAGTGTGCTGTGAAGAATGCAATTATTACACCAATTCTAAGAAAAAAGCCAATATTAAAAAACTAACAACAGTTTTGATATGTGCATACTTTTAATAATACATTACCATTAATATTTAATTATTCAAATTTATTATAAAAACGTGTACCGTTTATATGAAAAAAAATACATTTATAATGTTCACAATTTCAGGCGTAACCAGTGAATGTTTTGTGTATAATCCGAAAGTATAATCATAATTTATAATATAAATATATATTATAGATTTGAAGTGGACAGCGCGTCAGATTGATTTTCAAGAAGCATACCGTGCACTTTTTTGAAGTAGACAAGTTATAATAGCGCGGAGTGAAGACTGTTAAAAATCAACGACCGTTCATCCGAAAATATGCGATGAGCTGCAGACATTTTTCAACTCTATTTTGGAATAGACACAAAATGATTCTCTAATTACATCCGGTAATGACAGTTCATAACGTATAAGGGGTAATATTCATAATATCACGCGACATTAAATTCTCTGGTCCTGACGGTCTGTCTAACGTGTTTTCATACACTCATCGTATTTCATTATTTTATACGTCACGATTTTGGAAATTTGTTGGTGTGGCGATGAATTCCGATTTGTTTAAGATTAATGCGGGTTTTTTCGAGTATATTTCTAATATTATACGACAGTTCAATATAACATATTAGATAGCAGGCGCGGATCCAGAACTTATTTCCGGGGGGGGGGGCATCTTAATCAAAACAACTTTAATCCTTATTTTGTCGCATCGAATAATAAAATATTTTCCAAAACGTTTTATTGGAAATCGTTTGCGATACACCGAAAAATCCCATAGCTACAACTTCTTTTTAAATTGTCTTTCTATAGTATCATAGATAAGAGTTAGAATTATAAAACGATACTAATAAAAAAATTTAATAAGAGTCTACGGGGGGGCGGGGCGATCGCCCCTTGACCCCCCCTTGGATCCGCGCCTGTTAGATAGTCGTATTCGCGTTAAGTGGGTTCAGTGTGAATATCCGAATTCTGCAAGTAAGGTCCGTGGCTCAGTGCTGGTGGTCTTTAGACTACACGGAATCCGACTGTTTAAAATTTCTATTCTTTCACCATTATGTTCTTACTCATCTTAAAATATTATCATGAGTGCTCTCCAGTATTATAATATTTAAATATTCAGGGATTTAAATTGATGTGGGTTTAACAACTTTTATTACGAATACATTAATGTTCAATTGTATTAAAGCTATTAAGTATATTTTATTAATTAAATGAAAAGATATTATTAGAAAGATTTTAAATTTGATATCCAAAAAATAATGTTAAATTTTTATTAATGTTGTTTTATGAGACATTTTTCAGCAAATTTGGGAGAAAATAATAATTTATATTAAACTATCACCAATGATTTATTTCTAACGATTTAAAATACTATATGGTTTTATACAGTAATATACTTTTTTAATACCTGTATAATACACACAAGAATTTCAATACTGTAAATTAACTATTTTAACCATGGCTCATAAATATTTAAATTTAGAACTTATTCATTAAATATTACAACATAATATATTGTTTGTTTGTATACTATTTTTAAATCAACTCAAATAATCAAATTAAAATTTAATGAACCGGCATCGATATGACAGGAGGTATTAAAAGGGGATGTTCACAGCTGTGTCTACTTTATCAGTGTACATCGGGAATTTGTGGATTCATCGCTACTGCTGGTTCAATAAAATATCTTATTCTTTGATAATGCATGGACATATTATTTTAATTTCCTCCAATTAACAAATTTTAAACCAAAAATTCATAACCATAAGATCAAATATTTATGCAAGATTTATGAGATTGTTTTGGTATTCAATTTTTAATATCCATGCTAAGAGGATTGGGGTACAGACTTGGAGTCATCCCCCTTCGGAGCATCACTACTGTACTTCGCTAATAATACCTACTACCTGTTTTATGATGGAACCCTACGACTTTGTATAATTGTTAATTATATCTAAATAATTATACCTTAATTCTGATTTCAATAGAAATGAATAGAAATATGATATATCAACGATGGGTATGTAATAGTTAAGATAAATGTCCTGATATCATATATGTTATCTAAAATACAGTTAAGTACGAGTGTTGTCCGTAAAATAAGGTCTCCTATTTTTTTTTTATAGTAAATTACATTTATTTATAAAACAAATTACACACTTAGAAAGCTTGAATCTTCCTTTATTTTTATACGTAGTCACCGTTTCGTTCGATGCATTTTTGGAGTCGTGACACGAACTTCTTTATCCCTACGTCGTGCCACTCTCCCGCTTTCTACCAAAGAAACTTGTTTACCGTTGCCGTGACTTCCTCGTCGTTCGCGATGTGCTTTCCTCCTAGGTGTTTTTTAAGGGCCGAGAAAAGATGATAGTCACTCGGTGCAACGTCGGGGCTATACGAAGGATGATCCAGAATGTCCCATCCGAATTTTGCGGTAAGCTCCAGAATCTTGTTTGCAATATGTGGACGGGCGTAATCGTGCAAAAGACAGACACCTTTTGTTAACTTTCCTCTCCTTTTGTTTTGTATGGCACGGCGGAGCTCTTGAAGTATTTCACAATAATGATCTGCATTAATTGTTTGTCCTTGAGGTAAGTATTCGACCAGCAATACCCCGTGTCGGTCCAAAAAAACTTTAGCCATGATTTTCCCGGCTGAGTCGGTCTCTTTGAACTTCTTGACTCTCGGCGAGTTTGGGTGAAACCACTGCTTTGATTGTTCTTTTGTCTCGGGGGTAAAATAGTGGACCCATGTCTCGTCCCCAGTCACAATAGAATCAAAAAATTGTTCCCCCTCTTCTTCGTATCGGCGCAGAAATTTACGAGACGAATCAACACGCTTTAGTTTGTGTTCGTCGGTCAGCATTCGAGGTACCCAGCGGGCGCAGATCTTATGGTATCCCAAATTTTCTGTTAAAATCTTATTAATAGTGGTTTTAGAAACATCTGGAACCATTTCACAAATTTCCCTAACCGTAAAACGCCGATCTTCGCGCAAATGTGCTTCCACACGTGCAACGATCTCGTCGGAAATAAATGGACGTCCCCTACCCGGTTCATCGTGAACGATTGTTCGGCCCGCCGAATATACCCTGCACCACTTCCTGACGTTCTTGATGTCTATAATGTTTGAGCCGTATGTAGAGGTAAGTTGTTGATGAATTTCAATAGGTGAAGTCCCTTTGAAGTGCAAAAATCGAATAACTGAACGAACTTCGCACTTGGCGGGAGAAGTTATCGTTCGATTCATCGTGGATGGCTGCCGAGCCAAGACTAAGCGTCGTAGAGAGGTCCACTGGGTAGGGAATTGTAGGGAAGCGAACAAAAAACTCGACAGTGTTACCAGATTTTGCCTAGCATTGCGTGTATAGAAACAGCAACGTTGGAGACCATATTTTACAGACACCACTCGTACGTAAGAACAGGATATTTCCAAATGCCAATGTGGATGGGGTGTTGAACCATATAACCCATACATTATACACATACATATATGTACGACGATAAAAATACGTAAAACCCGTTGTATGTTGAACCTCTCGCCCCCTCTTCATACTCATACTATCCGCCGTCTTCGGACATGTGCATTTCGTTCGGATAACACGCGCGGCTTTACCAAACAAATCGCCATGGTTTCCGCGCAATCTGGAATAACTATTCTCGCGGACCGATGGATTTGTCTCTCATTCAATAACCAACGTTGACCCGTTATGAATCTTAATTTTTTTTTTTATAACAAACTCGTATTTTTTTATACTTATTTATTTTTTTACTTTTTTCATATACATTTGTTCTTTATACTTTGCTTTCTACATTTATAAATGTTGATTTACAATGTTGCATTTTAAATTTTTTCAATTTTTTTCATAATTTTTTTATCGTTGGATTTTCACAATTGCTATTATGTTTAAATGTTTTTTGTTTTTGAGAAAGGATATGGCGAAAGCAGATGCGAGACAGGTAATATAAAATAGGTTTAATGACGTTAATAATCCGTTGTCTGTATGCGGAATAATATTTATTCGATAAGAAATGTATCCTTTTGGCTTGCTTGTTGACTGTTACCTAGTCTGTATATTGATTGAAATTCAAAACCGTGTTCGCGATTTTACAGTTTATTAGACTGCGTGACTGTTATGTAAAACACCAGACGCAATATAACTTTAGAGCATCTCAGGTTTAATACTGAAAAAATAAATTTTAAATTTAATTTATACAAAAAAGAGAAAAAAAATCTGGCTTTTAGCATGTCATTTAATACGATGTATTGAATCAATTTATAAAACGTCTCGTTATCACGCGCATGATGTATGGATATCTATTTGCAATTTATACGATATATCGGGTTCTATTATATCATTTTGTCATGAGTTGCTAGTAAATGCGTTTTTTACCGCTATGAAAAGTAAAATTTTTGTTTTTGTAGTTTTGACTTATATATACGAATATAAAACCCCCTCTTGGAACTCACCTTGTCGTGGTGAGGGGGCTTGATCGGTCGTTCGATGACGCTTGGTGCTATGCCAACGGTGGTGTATTCCTCCAGCAGGGTCTCCCAAGTTGGACAGGACTAAGCGGAGAACGACTCGACTAAGAGTTCTGAGCCGGCCCTTACTTTCATTAGTTGGGGTCGGTAAGGCTGGAAGGAGCCTGCTTGCAGTAAGCAAATCCCTGCCGACCTGGCGGTTAGGTATAAAACGCGGAGAGAGTCACTCCTGAAAACTGAATATGAAGTCAATATACGGATGGTTTGTTACCACCCCAGGGTCATCGGAACCCCAGGGGCCGGCAGTAGTGGGTGGATCCGAGGCAAAATCCGGGTCCAACGTAGCGGGCTCACTAAGGTCGTCATCAAGTAACCGCGAGGACACGGGGGTGGTCAACCAGGCCCCCGTCGTTCTATTCGCAACTGGTAACATAAACTGCCCGTTCTTCGGGCCGAGATGCCTGTGGCCATGTCCACCGGACTGCATGTGTCCGGGAGAGTGTCCAATGGACATGGCCGTGTCAGGAGAAGTGTCCATGGACTTTGAAACGACCGACGCCGAATCAGAAGATGAGTCCATGGACATTGAAGTAGTCGACGCCGAAGTAGATGACAAGTCCATGGACATTGAAATGGTCGTCGCCGAATCAGAAGACGAGTCCATGGACATTGAAGCGGTCGACGTGGAGTCAGGAGACGTCTTTATGGACTTCGAATCGATAGACGTGGAGTCAGGAGACGTCTCTATGGACTTATAGGCTGTCGATTCGGAGTCAGAAGGCGTCTCTATAGACTCGTACGTGCTGCACGTAGAGTAAGGAGACGTCTCTATCGACTTTGCGGTGGGCGACGCGGAGTCAGGAGACGTCTATATAGACTCGTACGTGTTCGAGACGGAGTAAGGAGACATCTCAATGGAATTTGCGGCGATCGACGCGGAATCAGGAGACGATCGATTATCACACCCGATTTTGGGAGCGATGAACGTCGACGAGCCCGATGCGGGGCCAGGCATTCTACAATTGCCCTTATAAGATGACACTTACGACGTACGTATACAATGAGGTACGATCGAATTCACGGTCTCGTACGCGTCGCATGCTACAACCAACATACAAGGCGATAGTTACGCTGACATAGGGTTCTTGTTGTGGTTGTACAGAAGAGAAGAAGAATAAATAAATCAAGATATAAGTATATCAATCTAACAACTAACAGCGAATTGTTAAGTGCGTACGAATCGAAAAGAAATGGTGGATATTTCGAATTACAATATGCACATGTTATGTAATGTAATGGAATTACTCGGTCAGATTGGATATAAATGTAACGCGATCGCAATAATTTAATTGAATAGTTTTGTAAAAATTATTCCTGCATTATTTATTCAATTATAACACTTCTAATGATAAAATTATAAATATATTTGTTTTTAAAAAATCGTAACTGTTTATTTGTTGGGAATTTGTGTTGATTGTGTTCTTTTAATCATATACATTATAATTAATATCATTTGCTATTGAAAATCAATGCGAGTTAGAAGTTTAAAGAAACATTTCCTCGTTGACATGTTGTTTTAGCGTTCGTTTGATCAGAGCAGTAGCAAGAATATGTTGACTCAGATATTTTGCTCGAGTGCAATCACAACAGTGACCATATTTTCACATATATTTTTGAATTAGTTTATGACGATGTTTCGATGTACTTATAAAAGCTGCAGGACAACAAACTACAATCAACTGTACAATGAGATTGGCTCAGGTTAACGTGAATCAGTGTGGTGCGTTTCAGTGTGTTTTTTATACTCCATTTTATAAGATACGCGCACAAGTGAGGAAAAAACAGTACATTTAATATGACGCGTGTAATATGTAAATGGAGGAACGTAGGATATTCTATTTACGGTGTTTGTCTTGTTCACGTCTAAATTGACATTTAAATAATAATTTTGATACGAATTCTCAATGTACTAAAATTATCGAACAACTATCGAGGTTATATATAGGCAATCCACACATATAAGTATCTTACAATGATAATTAAAAAAGATACAACCCACCATGAATCAACCATCATTATACATCAAAATTATACATAAATTATTTTCTAAATCGAAATGTTCAAAAAAGAATGAAGATACTATATGTGAAATTGATACTACACAGCGATAATAACTGTAATTTCGTATTCTGTGATGTACAGTATATACATTATATATATATTATATTTTATATATATTTTATACATTATATTTTGAATTCTAATTTATTTACATTTCATAATAACGTAAATGCGTACGTATGTTTTATTGGCATGATTAAAAATCAAATGTTTTTAAACGCAATGTACATTCTGATCACCTTTGGCAACGGAGTGTCATTTGTTTAATAATACACAATAAATTTTTCATTTCGTGTTTGAATAGGATTGTGCGAACTATATCGTCAAAGGATAACTTGAAATCGTTCAAAAACACGGCAAATTATTCATCGACATTGAACCCAAGTGTCTTCTTATCTGAAGCTCCTGCGAGTAAGCATCACTTCTTCAAGAAGCGTATCCATTATTTTCTAAAATATACAATGTCTAGAAAGCTGACGGTGAAGTGTGCAGGATGCGTAACCCATCGTTGTCCTCGTGGAACCTTCCGGGGGAAATCGCGTCCACCCCAATGACGTGATCCGATTCCCGTCGTTCAACACTCCTCGGGCAACGTTCGTCCTAGACGGAAAACATGTAAGACCTATTAACACTTTATAACATTAAAGCATCATTATTAATTTTTTATCGATAAGACACCTGTATTCTGTGAATCAAACTATCCGAATGCATAACTACACATCACACTTTATTTCGACAAACTCGAGAACAGTTAGATTAGTCACACATGGGATCTGCCCGGAATTAAAGACCATTTTCCATACCTATTTGTATCATTATTACAGACAATGGTCAAATCATCGTTATGGTAGTCGTGTACAGAATCGTGTGTGCCGCCTATACAATCGCGATGTCAAATAATTTATATGAATATTCGATGGTATTCATACACAGCGGATAACAGAATTATAATCGATATCAAAGTAAATAAATGTGTACAATATTTATGAAAAATCTGTACAGATACTAATCTGTATCGTTTCCTGTGATGGCATACATTATATTTTTAATTTTAATTTACTTCTATTTCAAAATAACGTAAATTCATGCGTATGTTTTATTGGCAATATTTAAAATCGTTCTTTCTGGTCACCTTTGGCAACGGAGTATCAATTGTTCTATAATACACAATAATTTATTAATTTCGTATTTTGAATGCGTCCAAGCGAGCTTTAACGTCAGAGGATAATTCGAAATCATTCATAAACACGGGAATATATTCATCGAATTTGAACGCAAGTGTCTTTTTACATGAAGTTCCTGCGAGTGTGCATCACTTCATCAAGATGCGTATCCATGACTTCGTAATATCTACAATGTTTAGAAAGCTGACCGTGACGTATGCAGGAAGCGTATCTCGTAAGAAATGGCTGTATGCATCCTTGCAAGAATGGTAACATGTCGTAAGATGTATAACATAAACGCGCGTCACTCAGATGCATAAGCCTTTTTTGCCAGACACCATTAAACCTTTTTTTTTTTTTATTTAAATCGGCAATACACCCACTGCCCTGAATGCCTGTACAGCAGTGCTTGGGGCAACACCATTAAACCTAACCTAACCTAACCTCCTCTCTACCAAACAAACGATTTTTCAATTTCTTTATTTTACAGATAATTAGTAAGTTATTAGTATGAGATTGTAAGACAATATTTGAAACTTGTATTCTAATCTTTTATCCGGAAAAACGATTGTCCATGAGAGCTATAGAAACGTGTCCCATTCTCTATCCCCCAATACATAGAACCACTTTTTCTCTATCTTGTTCTAACATAATGTTGTCCAAGATGTTGGAATATATATGATGACCTAAAATGAAATGAATAAAATACGATGAAGACACTAAATTTGTATGTAGAATTCGTGTATATATAGTATTAAATTGTAAAATATTAACCAGCTTTTTGTTTTTGTTAAATTTTTTCTTTAAATTTAAATTTCATTTTGAAAATAGTTTTTTATTATTAGCTAAAATTCAGAAAAATTTATTGCTACATATATATTTGTACAATCCGGGAGCGTAAAATAATACTAGATCACGTTAGCAGGTTCACGCGAATTTTGGAAGATATCCAACAAGAACGAATCATACAACATATAATGACGGACATGTGCTCCTTGCCCGGAAACCTGTAGACCGTCACGTTGTCGCGTTGTTTCGTAGCGACGTGGTTAATATTGCTGCTTGTCATCGAAAATGATATTGTAAGACTTGACAATTGCGAGACTCCATTGTCGTCGGCAAGCACATCGTTGTCTTTGTGGAACTTTCCGGAGGGGATCGTGTCCACTCCAAAGACGTGGTCCGATCTCCGTCGTTCAATGCTACTCGAATCTGTATTGATCGAACACAGGTATGATGCAATGACCGTTGAAAAACAATCTCGAGTTTCATGTAGTACGTAATAATTGTCCGATACGCGGTTCAGAACCCAGACAGCAACAATGATAAATAACAATATGAACGCCTTTACTCGCATATCATAACATCTCAAATCACATTTACTCGAGGCCCTCCTTTAATATCTCAAAACCCTATGAACATTGTTATCGATACGAAATTTACGAAAATTTGATCTCCATAATTCATCCTGCGCAGGTGATAGAAATTGCGTTTGCGAAATATTTGATATAATGAACGACGTAACTGCGTACATTATACTATATGTTTCGCCAAGTCTTTCGTTTTAATTTGAATAACGACTTAGTTTAGTGTTTCCGTCGGTACGACATCTAACAATGGATAGTAAATAAAAACAATTCCATACCTAATAACCGAATTAATATTTGTTTTCATTACCTTACTAAAAACTATAAATTATATATATAAACATACAAAACAATTAAACGATACTGTTCGAGGACAGGAAGGGCCCGTTACGCTAAAGCTGTTCCTGTTCTGATGACTAGACGACGGTGACTTGCCAGCTGTTGCACACACGAGTAAATTGAAGGCGAGTGCCGACCTGCACACGCGAATAAATTGGTACGCTTATGTCCATCATGAATAACGTCGCGGGTACTTCTCCCGACGGATGTGGAGCATGATCAACGACTCTTTGGATTCGAACCAGCCGACCCGTCGTCACTACGACAGGTGTTTTTGCTAGTCGGGATTGGGACCAGTTCCGGTCGCAGTGCGATAACAACGACCGTTGTACGTCAATATAATCACATATAATTACACTGGCGCGTACACTTTAAATGTTTAATAAATATTCATTTACGTTTTACAATAACAGGAATGCAATCGTATTAATTTATTAACGTTAATGACAATCGAAAGTTTTCTGCGACGTTGCAGCACTTCTTCAAGAAGCTCGTACGCATCGCCGTGAAATCTGCAACTTTAAGAAGGATAACGACGAAGTGTTTGGAATGTATATCCCGTAAGAATAGTTCGTGAGCGAATATGTTGAGATGTTGCTGTGAGTACAATGTAAACGTGCGTCGTTCGGACACAATCGTCGTTTTGCCATATATCCTGTAAATTTCGACAACACAACGAGGGTTAACTGCTATAAAATGTGGTTTCTGAAAGTGTGACCTGTCGAAGTCTATGACATCGCGGACTACGGAGTAGTAGTGACGGTGAGGGCTGACCGACCAGCTAATATCGAGGGCAATTTATCGCCTGTTACATATTTGCTTGTCTCCACTAAGCTCAAAAATCGTGGTTATAGTTCCAGACGAATAGTAGTGAATTTCTCACATCGAAACCAAGGAGAAACGGCGACGGTCTAGTGATCATTGTCTGGAAATATCGGATCGACCGTCGCGTTGTCGAATTTTCTTGGTTTATTCGACGCGAACGTGCTGAAGGTGATGAATATCACCTAGGGGTTGCTGGACTACGATACCGTCATCAAGTCCATCGTTGTCAACATGGAAACTTCCGGGGAGTTCGCGTCCAACCTAAAGGCGTGATCTGGTCTTCGTCGTTCAATGCTTCTCGGCCACTTTCTTCCTTCGATCAAACAGGGGTAAGAACCAATAGTAACATCCGAAGTCTGCACTTACTCCATGCTTGAAATAACCATTTATCGTTTACATGTAGTGTTTTCAGTCGAAATCGTCAACTGCGAAAAAAGTAACGAGTCGGTTCGAGAAACGAATGCGGGTGAATGAGGTAAACCACGTTTTTGACGAAACACACCGAGAAATATTCGTAGGCGGTACCGAACTCGCAGTTTCTGTCCCAACGGAACACATCGAGGGCGCCACTCACGTCACCCCAAAACATCGGACTGATCTTCGCCGAATTGTCCAGTTGCGTCGTTCTCGGCCGAATTCGTCCGAACATCGCGGAGTCGCCATCGATCGCGATGCCGATGGTGAGTTTGCCGCCACTGTTCCAGATATAATGGAACGGCTAATTATAATAATTCTTAATAATAAATAATTATTAAAGAATTTAGATCCATACGGTAATTTACTCACCTGACGCCGCGCGTAACCCGATCACTGACCGCGTAAACCTACTAGGCCGTCGGTTTCCCTCCTTCAGACACGGGTATTCGAAAGCTAAAGGTAAAAAACAAAATTGTAGCCCGATTAGTATTTTTTGATTGATAAAACACCAACTAGGTGTGAACAAAATCTTGTGTTCTCATACACTCACAACCTCATTCATTTTCCATGAATATTCGATAGTAATCATACACAGCGAATAACAGAATCATTTTCGATATCAAAAGAAATGTTTGTATATGATACGTATGAATAATTTATACGGATATCGGTGGCCACAATAAGTTAAATTGTGACTACTTAGTACGACTTGGGCTCTTTTCACAATTCTTGGTAATACATTGTAATTCAAAATCCTACGTGGGAACGCATCGTCAAATCATCACTGGTTTAATTGTAGGGGATTGGGATTAATCGTGTTCATTTCTATCATATACATAATATTTGATGAATTTCAAACGTTCCTTTATACATAAGAAATTAGAATTTCTTTTAATAAAACATTTCCGGGTTGCCAAGTAGTTCCGACGTTCATATGTTCAAAGCCGTAAGACGGTGCAACTAAGGTATTTGCTTAGGGCGCCATCGCAACGGGAGCGATCAACACTGAGAAATTTTTTAGAGTAATAATATCTTTTACTAAAATAAGTATAGAAAATTACACTTTTTAATAAAGTGTAAAAAGCATTAACAGTTAAGGGGACGCATGTAAGGAAATTGCCTAAGTTACTAAGACAGTTTACGTACGTTATAGCTGTGCGTATGATAATTTTACATATATATTTGTATATATATAGATATTAATATATAATATAATATATATACTAATTTGTAATATCAAATATGAATATTTGTTTATTCACATATATATGAATTTACGAGTAAAACGTGCATATGACTACAGTGGACTTACGATAACGATTTTGGTTGTTGCTAGACAACGTTGATCGCTCATAATAATAACTATAATATATAACAATCATACGATAACGTTCACAAAAGTTAATATTATTAATGTTACATGTGTATATGCGTGCGTGCGTGAATCATTATATTTATCCATTAAAATATAGTTCACTTTATTGTCATTATCATAAAATTATTTATGTATGTTATATTGTACATTGATATTTGTATAAAAATATTATTCAAAGTAGCATAAGATGCCTCGCAAATGTCACTGGCAGACAAGGAAAAAACGCCTTATACCAATTAAAATATTACTGTTATGATATTTTTTTAAACTTTAATTTTACTATTATTTTTTTCTAAGGATACAATTCACTATGCTAGGTAATTGGTCAATTTTTTAAATCGCAATTTTACATTCCAGAGGACTAAGTAAACTGCTATGTAAAAATCAGTTTTTATTTTTGAGTCGATTGGAAAATTTTTAACTGCAATTTTACCTCCTATACTTCATGAGTTTGAACTGGACGTCGAAAATCAACTTGATAATGTAAGACTAGTGCGGAAGAAGACAATTCTTATTCCTATTCCTGTGATTGATAAACGATATGATGTATTTTTTCACGGAACAAGAATGAAAATGAATGAACCACTTCACTGTAGACGCGAAGGTTGTACAAGTAGATATGAAGTTAAATGCACTAAATATTATGTTTGTTTATGTATGTCAAAATGTAAAACTTAACTTAACATGTGTTGAGTTACATCATGGTGTTAAATATTTCAATATTTAGATTTTTCTACTTTATATTAAAACAATAATTTTAATTTATCATACAAAAAGGATTAAAATTTATAAATTCAAAATGTGTACATAATAAGTTTTTTTTCTACAGGTAGTAATACTGGACCCTTACAAATGTGAAGGTATGTTTTCTTGCACACCACGTTGAATTAATTTTCTTCAGTAGTTTTCTTAATTCATCTAATGTTTATATAGAAAATTAATGCAAGTGATATGAATCAAAAAAAATGGAAATATTGTTTTCGGTTTGTAAAATTTAATATCAACGAACATTATTAAAAATTTAATCATACATTTTTAGAAAATAAATACATAGACTGTAAAATTCAACGGATGGATTTAAAATAGATAGAGGAAATTTTATGACGGTATCTTTTCTACAATTTTATACCATTTGTTCTCACGATTGAAATTGATAAATGAAGGAAAAGGAAAATAAGATGATGATCTATCCCAAAGGTATTACACTTTTATAATGCGATTTTTTTTCATTGAATCTTTCACATGAAATGAACAAACACACACTCGTTTTACATTATTTACTTTATTTACAACAAAAAAAGCCTATAATAGAATGAAATTATTACACCACTTCTAAGAAAAAAGAAATTATTAACAATTTTGATATATCTTTATTTTTAATAATACATAACCATTAATATTTAATTATTTAAATTAAATATAAAAACGTGTACCGTTTATATATATAAAAAAAAAAACATTTGTACTGTTCACAGTTTCGGGCGTAACTAGGGAGAGTTATGTGTATAATGCGATGTCTGAATGTATAATCATAATTATAATATAAATATATGTTATAGGTTTGAAGTGGTCGGCGAGGCAGATTGATCTTCAAGAGAATTTTTTTGATTTTAAAGACGTATACTGTGCACGTTTAAAGTAAACAAGTTATAATAACGCAGGGTAAAGAGTGTTAACGATCAACGACCGTTCATCCGAAAATATACGATGAGCTGTAGATATTTATCATTTGTGTTTGAAATGGAAACAAAATGATTCTACAAATATCAGGTAATGACAATTCATAACATATAAAGGGGATTATTCATAATAACACGCGAAGTTAATTCCACTGGTTCTGACGGTCTGTATAGCGTGTATTAATATACTTCTTGTAGTTCTTTTAATTTAATACGTCACGATTTTGGAAATTAGTTGATGTGCCGATGAATTCCGCTTTGTTTAATATTAGTGAAGTCTATTTTTTGAGGATATACTAATGTTATAAGGCAGTTTGATATAACATATTAGATAGTCGTATTCGCGTTGTGTTCATCAAGTGTGAATATCTGAATTCTGCAAATAAGGGTACAAGATCGCGGCTCAGTGCTGGTGGTCTTTTGACGACGCATAGTCCGACCAAATTCGTGTTCGTATTCGTAGGTTTAATTAAAAGAAAGTTCGGTACAAGGATGATGTCAAATTTAATATCACAAAAAAGATGTCAAACTTATTCTTCATTGACTATACATATTTCAGTTTAGGACTAGTACATTAAATACTAATAAATTCAAAATTCAACTCATCTAGGGGGTTAAGGATTTGAAACGATCTAAGAATAGAAAAAATCGCCTAGCCCAAACCATTAATGCTGTTAGTATGAAGTGTCGTCAGTAGTTTTGCATTATGATTTAGATACCCAATAGGAAAGAATTTTCAAAAAATAGGAAAAGGGATTAACATAGTCGATATAAAATACGTAAAATTCTCAACACTATAGCAAACCAAGTTGCATTGAGTAGCTTTTGATTAAAAAATTTTTTTTAAGAATAAAAATTTATTTCAAACGTATCTTCCTAACATAGTTTAAGATACTTCATGTAACGTGATATGTCTTGTTAGGCCAAAGTGGGTGTTATGTTGAACCCCATAACACCCTTGAACACGCTCATACATAAAAATACGTATAACCCGTTATATGTTTAATCCCTCGCCACCTTTTTCCCACTAATGCTCTCCACCGTCGCCAGGCGTGTGTATTTCTTTAAGATATCACGTGCGTCTATAACAAACAAATCGCCATGGTTTCCACGTGAGCTGGAAATACTATCGTCGCGGACCGACGGATGTGTGTCTCATTCAATAACCAACAATAACCCGTTATTAACATAAACATTTTTTTTTCCAAACTCGTACTACTTTCATATACATTTATTCTTTATACATTGCTCTTTACATTTATATATGTTGATTTATATTGTTGCCTTTTATGTTTTTTCAATTTTTTTCATAATTTTTTTTTATCGTTGAATTTTCACAATTTTTTTTTCTGCTTAATGGTTTTTTTTATTTGATGAAGGATATGATGATAGAAGATGCGAGACAGGTAATATACAACATGTTTAATTACGCTATTATCCATTGTCTGTATGCGTAATTATATTTATTCAAAAACAAATGTATCCTTTCGGCTTGTTTGTTGTCTGTTACCTAGTCTGTATATACGATTGAATTTCAAAACCGTGTTCGCGATATTACTGTTTATTAGACTATGCGACATTGAATCCGCTATGAAAATGAAAAATTTGATTTTGTACTTTTGACTTATATATACGAATACGAAACCCCCTCTTGGAACTCACCTTGTCGCGGTGAGGGGGCTTGATCGGTCGTTCGATGAAGCTTAGTGCTATGCCAACGGTGGTGTATTCCACCAGCAGGGTCTCCCAAGTTGGACAGGACTAAGCTGAGAACGACTCGACTAAGAGTTCTGAGCCGGCCCTTACTTTAATTAGTTGGGGTCGGTAAGGCTGGAGGGAGCCTGCTTGCAGTAAGCAAATCCCTGCCGACCTGGCGGTTAGGTATAAAACGCGGAGAGAGTCACTCCTAAAAACTAACAATGAAGTCAATATACGGATGTTTTGTTACCGCCCCAGGGTCATCGGAACCCCAGGGGTCGGCAGTAGTGGGTGGATCCGGGGTAAAATCCGGATCCAACGTAGCGGACTCACTAAGGTCGTCATCAAGCAACCGCGAGGACACGGGGGTGGTCTACCAGGCCCCCGTCGTTCTATTCGCAACTGGTAACATAAACTGCCCGTTCGTCGGGCCGAGATGCCTGTGGCCATGTCCACCGGACTGCATGTGTCCGGGAGAGTGTCCAATGGACATGGCCGTGTCAGGAGAAGTGTCCATGGACTTTGATACGACCGACGCCGAATCAGAAGACGAGTCCATGGACATTGAAGCGGTCGACGTGGAGTCAGGAGACGTTTTTATGGACTTCGAATCGATGGACGTGGAGTCAGGAGACGTCTCCATGGACTTCGATGCGTTTGACGCAGATTTAGGAGACGTCTCTATGGACTTCTAGGCTGTCGATTCGGAGTCAGAAGGCGTCTCTATTGACTCGTACGTGTTTCACATAGAGTAAGGAGACGTCTCTATCGACTTTGCGGTGGCGACGCGGAGTCAGGAGATGTCTCTATAGACTCGTACGTGTTCGAGACGGAGTAAGGAGACATTTCTATGGAATTTGCGGCGATCGACGCGGAATCAGGAGCGATGGACGTCGACGAGCCCGATTAGGGCCCGCCATTCTACAATTGGCATTATAACACGACAATGACAGCGTACATATACAATGTGATCCGTCCGAATTCACGGACTTGTTCATGTACGAAACCGGCGATTTCGAAAATGAACCTGAATCCAGCGACGGATTTATAATTATTGTTTAAAGGATTTGGTAACAAAATTAAGATGAACGATTATATCTTGCGTGATGTATAAAGATTAGATATATATCATGTGACACTGAAAAGAATTCGGAGAAGAAGGAAATATAAGTCAAGACATAAGTACGTAAAACCAACATAGAGATTTGGCTTAAAATGATATAAAACAACTCATACGTGTGAACGAGTCGAAGAAGTAGTGGTGGAAATTATGAATCATAATATGAATATGATATGTTATGTCATTGAATTATACGGTCAGATTGTATATAAATGTAACACGTTCAGAATAAATTAATTGAATTGTTTGTAAATATAATTTCGTCAATATTTATTTGATAATAACACAACAAATTATTACGATATGTATTTCATAAAGTTATAACCGTTTATAAGTCGGGAACCAGAATTGATTTTGAACATTTCATCATAAACATGACAATTAAAATTTTCTTATGTTGATAATAAATTCGAGTTTCTTTTGAAGAATCATTTCCACGTTGTTAAGTAGTTTCACCGTTCGTATGAATATAGCTGTAACAAAAATGTGATGACTATGATATTTTGCCTCGAGTGCAATCACCAAGGTAACCCTATTTTCATATACATTCTTGAAATTGTTTATGACGATGTATCGAGATACTTGAAAGAGCTGCAAGACAACAACCTACAATCAACTGTACGATGAAATTCATTCAGAAACGTGAACTAGCGTGGTGCGTTTCTGTGCGTTCTTTTTACTCCATTTCACAACATAACTGGCATAAACGAGAGAAATAATACAGTGTAATGTGACGCGTGTAATATGTAAATGGATGTACGTGGGATATTTTATTTACGGTGGTTAACCTGTCTACGTCAAAATTGACATACAAAATAATCACGATACGAATTTTAAATGTACTAAAATCATCGTACAAGCGTTGAGGCGACCTTTAGACATTCAATATGATTATGTATCTTACAGCAATAAGTCAAAAAAAACAAATACCTCAACTATGAATCAATTATAATAATACATTAAATTTAAATATATAAACAATTGATTTTTTAGAGTGAAATGTTCAAAGAGTCATGAAATACCATATGTAAAATTAATCCAACGCAGCGATAATAACCGTGTTTTCGTATCCTATGATGTCATATATTAAATTTTTAATCCGAATTTATTCCCATTTCATAATTACGTAGGTGCATGCGTATGTTTTATTGGCAAGAAAGAAAATCAAATGTTTTTAAACGCAATGTTACATTCTGGTCACCATTGGCAACGGAGTATCAATTGTTTAATAATACACAATAAATTCTTCATTCCATATTTGAATGCGGACATGCCAACTTTAAATCGTGTAAATCGAAATCGTACATAAACACGCGAAATTATTCATCGAAATTGAACGCAAGTGTCTTCTTATCTGAAGTTCCTGCGAGTATGCATCACTTCTTCAAGATGCGTATCCATGACTTCGTGAAATCTACAATGTTTAGAAAACCGACGGTGAAGTGTGCAGGATGCGTATCCCGTAAGAAATGGCTGTATGCAAGGATGGTAACATGTCGTAAGATGTATAACATAAAAGTGCGTCACTCGGATTCATTCGCGTTTTTGGCCATACACCATTAAATTTATAATAAATGCACAGAATGTAAGAAACTCGATGTTACCGAGATTGCATTACTTTGCAAACATAAGAAACAAGTACGTATCCCATACCTTTTACCCCTCTACCAAACAAACTATTTTTTTTTTTTTTTTTTACAGATAATTAGTACGTAATTAGTATGAAATTGTAAGACAATATTTGAAATTTGTATTCTACTCGATTTGCCGGAAAAATGATTTTTCATGAGAGCTATAGAAACGTCGCCCAAGCTCTGACCCCCAACACATAGAACTACTTTTTCTCTATTTTATTTTAATATAACGTTGTCCAAGATATTGGAAGATATATGATGACCTAGAATGAAATGTATAATTTATCATGAATACACTAACGTTTCATGTGGAATTCGTGTGTATATAGTATTAAATTGTAAAATATGAACCAGCATTAATTTTTGTTTAATCATTTTTAAATTTAAATTTTTTTTGAAAATTGGTTTTTATTATTAGCTAAAATTTAGAATAATTTATTGCTACAAATATATTTGTACAATCCGGGAGCATAAAATAATTCTAGATCACGTTAACAGGTCCACACTGATTTTGGAAGATATCCAACAAGAACGAATCATACGACATACAATGACGGGCATATGCTCCTTGCCCGGAAACATAAGATAGACCGTCACGTTGTCGCGTTGTTTCGTAGCGACTCGATGACTATTCCTGCTTTTCATCGAAAATTCGCGAGACTGCAATGTCGTCGGCAAGCCCATCGTTGTCTTTGTAGAATTTCCGGAAGAGATCGTGTCCACTCCAAAAACGTGGTCCGATCTTCGTCGTTCAATACTACTCGGAAAACGATCTGTATTGATCGAACACAGGTATGATGCAATACCTGTTGAAAAACGAACTCGAGTATCATGTAGCACGCAATATTTTTTTCGATACGCGGTTCAGAACCCAGACAACAACAATGATAAATAACAATATGAACGCCTTTACTCGCACATCACAACATACCAAATCACATTTCCTCGAGGCCCTCGTTTAGTATCTCAAAACTCTATGAACATTGTTATCGATACGAAATTGACGAAAATTTCTCCATAATTCTTCCTGCGCAGGAGATAGAATTTGCGAATGCGAAATATATGAAATCATGAACGACGTCACTGCGTACATTATACTATATGTTTGGCCAAGTCTTTCGTTTTATTCATTTGAATAACAACTAAGTTTAGTGTCTCCGTCGGTACGAGGTCTAACAATGGATAGTAAATAAAAACAATTTTATACGTGATAAAAGTATTAATATTTGTTTTCATTACCTTACTAAAAACTACAAATTATATATATATATATTATATATACATACAAAATAATTAAATAATACCGTTCGAGAAGGAATGGAAGGGCCCGTTACGCTTAAAGCTGTTCCTTTTCTGATGACTGGACCACGGTGACTTGCCAGCTGCTGCAAACACGAGTAAATTGAAGGCGAGTGTCGACCTACACACGCGAATAAATTGGTACGCTTATGTCCATCATGAATATCGTCGCCGGTACTTCTCCCAACCTATGTGGAACAAGAACAACGACTCCTCGGATTCGAACCAGCCAACCCGTCGACACTACGACAGGTGTTTTTGCTAGTCGAGAGTGTGACCAGTTCCGGTCGCAGTGCGATAACGGCGACCGTTGTACGTGAATATAATCATTTGCACTGGCGCGTACACTATAAATGTTTAGTAAGAATTCATTTACGTTTCACAATAACAGAAATGCAATCGTATTAGTTTATTAGCGTGAATGACATTCGAATGTTTTCTGCAAAACTGCAGCACTTCTTCCAGAAACTCGTCCTCAACGTCGTGAAGTCTGAAACGCTCAGAATGATAACGACGAAGTGTTTGGTATGTGTATGCCGTAAGAAATGGTCGTGAGCGAATATGTTGAGATGTTGCGGTGAGTACAATATAAACGTGCGTCGTTCGGACGCAATCGATGTTTTACCATATACCTTGAAAACATCGACAACAAAACGAGGACACTGCTATAAAATGTGGCTCGGAAGTTGCACCGTGTCTAAGTCTACGATAACGCGGACTACGGAGTCACCGGTGGAAAAAGTAAGGGTTAACCGAATAGCCAATATCGAGGACAATTTATCGCCTGTGACCTATTTGCTCTCTCCACTAAGCTCAAAAATAGCCTTTGTAGGTCCAGACGAATAATAACGAAATTCTCACATCGAATCCAACAAGAGACGGCGACGGTTTTGTGATCCTTGTCTGGAAATATCGGATCGACCGTCGCGTTTTCGAATTTTCTTAGCCTATACGGCGCCAATGTGCTGATGCAGGGACAATTGATGAATATCACCTAAGGGTTACTGGACTACGATTTCGTCGTTAAGTCCATCGTTGTCAACTTGGATCCTTACGGGGAAATCGCGTCAAGTCAAAACGTGTGATCTGGTTCTCGTCGTTCAACGTTCCTCGGCAACTTTCGTCGTTGATCGAATAGGGGTGAAATCCAACAAGATCATCCGAAGTCTGCAATTTCATTTTTGAAATAACCATTCATCGTCTACACATCATTTTTACAGTCGAAATCGTCAACTGTGACAGAACGTAAAGAGTCGGTTACGAGAAACGAAAGCGTGTGAATGAGGTCAAACACGTTGCTGACGAAAAACGCCGAGAAAGATTCGTATACGGTACCGGACTTACACTGTCAGTCCCGACGGAACACATCGAGAGTGCCACATACGTCACCCCAAAACTGATCTTCGCCGAATTGTCTCGTTGCATCGTTCACGGTCGAATTCGCCCGAACATCGCGGAGTCGCCATAGTTCCTCGTGACCACCAGCGGTTGCTGGATCGCGATGCCGATGGCGAGTTCGCCGTCGCCGTTCCAGACAATCGGCAATTAACTCTCTTGCCGTCATGTGCTGCCTGATCACTGACAATGGATCCTACTCGGCCGGCGGTTGCCCTCCATCAGACATGGGTATTTGAATGCTAACAGCAAAAAACAAAATTATAGACCGATTATTGTTTTTTTATCGATAAAACACCTGTATCCGGTGAATTAAAATTTGCAAAAAGCAATTCTTCACGTTACACATCACACATTATTTCAGCAAACTCGAGTACGGTTACTTTAGTGGCATATTGGATATGCTCGGAATAAAGAGACCGTTTCCCATACTTACTTGTATCATGAAAAAACAATTTACATTTCATTCGAAATAAATATATAAGAAACAAGTATTATTTTCAGGTGGGACCTTCAATGAACCACGTTCAATAAGGACAACGTCTCAAAATGCAAACATTTTTACAAGCGATAGTGCGTCCGAAAAAAAATTTCTTCCGATGTCTACATATCAATATTGGTACGCCGAACCAATAATATAGATACTATTATAGAATTTATTATTTTTATAAGCCTTAAACTATTAAATATTTTTACGTACATTGTCCGTTTTAGACTTTTAAATTTTTTTAACAATAATAATAAAAAACTAAATCGGTTTTTCAATACATTTCTTTAATAATATTTATAAACTATTATTACAGCCAAAGGTCAGAACAAAGTAATGGTAGTCGTGAACAGAAACTTGTGTCCTGATATAGTCGCGACGTCAAATAATTTACATCAATATTCAATAGTAAGCATATACGGCGAATAACAGAATCGTTTTCGATATCAAAGTAAATAAATGTATGCGATGTGTATGATTAATCTGTATGGATTTCAGTGGCCACAAATGAATAACTCGTGACTATTTGTGCGCATTTCCGGGTGTTCAAGTACTACCACCGTTCGTACGATCAGAGGCATAGGAAGGATATGGCGATTAAGGTTTTTTGACATACCTAAGATACCTAACGTATTTTCCTCAAGCGCCATCGCAACGGGAGCGCTAAACATTGAGAATTTTTTTATAGTAAAAATTTTTTTTAGTATAGAAAAATACACTTTTTTTTAAAGGGTAAAAGGCTTTTGTGGTTTAGGAGACGTATGTAAGGAAATTGCCTCAGGGCTAAGACAGTTTACGTACGTTATGACTCTCCTTATGATAATTTTACTGGCAGTGCATTAAATTATATATATATTCATATATATTAATTTATAATATAACATATGTGAGTAAGTATTTTCTCTTAAATATGTATTTGCGAGTAAGACGTGCGTATGGCCATAGTGGACTTACGACAACACTTATGGTTGTTGCTAGACAACGTGGATCGCTCATAATAATATCAGAATATATAACAATAACATTATAACTTTCGCAAAAATAAGTATTAATAAGATTATATGTATATATGCGTGCGTGTGTGCGTGAATTCTATAATATTAATTCGTTAAATATTTAAGTTCACTGTACTATCTTTATCATAACATTTATGTTATATAATGTATATAATATTATACTCTGGTGTATGTAAATATATTTTATACACAATTGTGTAGTTAGTCTCCTTAGTATCTCTGACAGACATAGAAAAAATCCCATTTTTCTAACTAAAAAATTGAATGAATATTTTTTTAATTTTAATTTTACTAACTTCTATTTTAAAGAAAACATTTTATTACTATTAGTTATTCTTATAATGTAAATTAAAAACATTAAAAATGTTCTTTTCTTCTATTAAGCCTGGCGACGAATTCATCGATAATTCCATCATTTGAAATCTTTCTTGCAAGTTCGTGTTTTATTGATAGAAATTATATGCTTGGCAATTGGTCATATTTTTTAATCGAAATTATAAATTCGAGAGGACTGTGTTAACAGCTATGTATAATTCTTTTTTTATATTTGGATCTAGATTGGAAAATTTATAACTGCAGATTTACCTCCTATACTTCATGAATTTGAACTGGACGTCGAAAATCAACTTGATAAAGAAAGACTAGTGCGTAAGAAGTCTATGCCTATTCCAATTCTTGGAATTGATATACGATATGACGTATTTTATCACGGAACAAGAATGAGACTGAAAGAACCTCTTTACTGTAAACGCGAAGGTTTTACAAGTAGATCCGAAGTTATATGCACTAATGTAATGTATGTTTGTGTATGTCAAAAATGTAAAACCTAACCTAATCTGTATTGACTTATATCATAGTGTTAAATAATACTATATTAAGATTTTTCTTGTTTTTATTAAGTCAATACTTTTGATTTTATCATACGAAAATAGATTATTGTTTATAAATTCAAAATAAGTTCGTAATATTTTTTTTTACAAGTAGTAAGACTAGACTCTTATAAATGTAAGGTTTCTCGCTACTCACTTTAAATTAATTTTTTTCGGTAATTTCTTTAATTCATCAAATTTTTATATAGAAAAGTTATGCAAGTTATATGAAAAAAAAATGAAAATATTGTTTTTGGTCTGTAAAAGTAAATATCGATGGACAATTTTCAAATTTCAATTATAATTATTCAGAAAAAAATACATAGACTATAAATTGCAACGAATAATTGATGGAATAGTTGAAGGAAATTTTACGACGGCATATTGTATATAAATTCTTACTATTTGCTCTCACGTTTCATAACGAACGAAGAAAAATGAAAAGTAATGGGTGACGTGAAGATCTAACCCAAAAGTTTTAATATATATATATATATATATATTTAAAATTAATATGAAAACATGTACAGTTTATATAAAAAAAAATATATTTATAGTGTTCACAATTTCGGGCGTAACCAGGGAAAGTTTGGTGTTTAATGCGTGGTCCGAATGTATAAACATAATTTTTAATATAAATATTTATTATAGATTTGAAATGGATGGCGAGGCAGATTGATTTTCTAGAGAATTATTTTGATTTTCAAGATGCATACTGTGCTCTTTATTGAAGTAAACAGGTTATAATAACGCGAAGTGAAGACTGTTAACGATCAACGACCGTTCATCCGAAAATAAACGATGAGCTGCAGATATTTATCAACTCTGTTTTGGAATGGAAACAAAATGATTCTACTAATATCCGGTAATAAAAATTCATAACGTATAAGGGGTAATATTCATAATATCACGCGACATTGAATCCTCTGGTTCTGACGGTCTGTCTTTCGTGTTTTTATATATTTCTTTTGTCTCTTTATTTAATACGTCGCGATTTTGAAAATTAGTCGATGTGCTGAAGAATTCCGATTTCATTAAGATTAGTGCAGTCTATTTTTTCGATGATATTTCTAAAATTAAAAGGCAGTTTGATATAATATATTAAATAGTCGTATTCGCCTTAGATGGGTTCAACGTGAATATCTGAATTCTGCAAGTAAGGGTACGGGTCCGCGGCTCTGTGCTGGTGGTCTTGACGACAAGGAATCCGACTGTATTCGAATTTTTATCTTTAACTACATGGTTATTCTTTCATCATTATCTAATTACTCATATTAAAATATTATCTTGATCAGTATAATCCTGTATTATACTATTTAATTTTGAAGCTTTATTTTGTAAATTTTCTGATAGTAAAAAAAATTTAGGGTTTCAAATTGATTTAAGTTTAAAAACTATAATTATAAATACATTATAGTTTAATAACATACAAAATATTAAGTATGGGTTAAATTTAAGAAAATTTAAGGAAAATTTCATATTTAAAATCAATAATAAAATGTTAAATTTTTATTTATTTTTTTAATTTTTTGAGACTCAGTAAATTTGGTAGAATATAAAAATGTGTATGATAGTATCAGCAATGATTTATTTCTAACAGTTTAATGTAATATATAGATTTTTACAGTAATTTACATTTATAACACCTAATATGAACAAAAAGGGAAAAAGGTATCTAAATGGTAGATATAGAATACGTAAAATACAAAACACTAAAGCAAACCAAGTTGCTATGTCGCATATAAAATTATATTTAAAAATAAAAAATATGTTATATGTCTTGTTAGGCCAAAGTGGATGTGGTGTTAAACCCGATATCCCCCTTCAACACATGCATACATAAATGTATGACGATAAATATACATATAACCCGTTATATGTTGAAACCCACTCCACCATCTTACCACTCGTACCCAAGACCGTAGTCAGGTGTGTAAATTTCGTTCGGATAACACGCGTGGCATTATTAAAAAATCGCCATGGTTTCCGCACGAACTCGAATCACTATTCTCGCGGACCGAAAGATTTGTCTCTCATTCAATAACCACCGTTGACCGGTTATTAATATAAAACTTTTTTCTTATAACAATCTTATAACATTTTTTTCCATTATTATTTTTACTCGTTGGATTTTCTCAATTTCTTTTCTGTATAAAAGATTATTGTATTTGCTAAAGGATATGATAGCAGATGTGAGACAGGTAATATACAATATGTTTAATGACGCTAATTTTCCGTTGTAATTTAGTTTATAATATTTATTCGATAAAAAATCTATCCTTTTCGGCTTGTTTGTTGTCTGTTACCTAGTCCGTATATACGATTGAATTTCAAAACTGTGTTCGCACTATAACAGTTTATTATGTTATATTAAACCTAAGTAACAATATAACATTATAGCGCCTTAGGTCGGATACTCAAAGAAAAAAAAAATTAAAATCGTTGTGTTGGCATGACATTTATTACGATAAATTGTATCGGAGAGAGGTTGTTTTAGATAGATTTACAAAGCGTCTCCTTATCACGCGCATGACGTATGGAATGTAATTTGAAATTAATACGATATATCAGGTTTCTATTATAGAATATTGTAATGAGTAGCTAGTAAATGGGTTTCCTTCCGCTATGAAAAGTAAAATATTGTTTTTGTACTTTTAACTTATATATACGAATACGAAAACCCCCTCTTGAACTCACCTTGTCGTGGTGAGGGGGCTTGATCGGTCGTTCGATGACGCTTAGTGCTATGCCAACGGTGGTGTATTCCACCAGCAGGGTCTCCCAAGTTGGACAGGACTAAGCAGAGAACGACTCGACAAAGAGTTCTGAGCCGGCCCTTACTTTAATTAGTTGGGGTCGGTAAGGCTGGAGGGAGCCTGCTTGCATTAAGCAAATCCCTGCCGACCTGGCGGTTATTTGGAAAGGAACTATATTATAGGATGATCTGACCTGATATTATGAGTTCGATTCCTCTTTGCCGATGAAGTATAGACAGTGCTTGACGACGCGAAGACGACAAATAACGAGTTTACCGTCCGAATTTAAATAACACTGAATACAGATCCGGCCCGAAGGACCATGTCGGGTTATGCAATTAATGGAATAACGCATAAACTCCTTTTTCGTTGCGAAATAGAATATTGTTTTATTCGTTATAGAAAACACGAAGCGACGCGGTACGAGATTGTCGTCACTATATTCTATTAAGCTCGCGAGTGGACTGCGACGTTGTCCGGGTTTCCCACCGGTGATAATGAACGTTAATATAATCGAAATAAAATATAATGACGTTACATAACACATATCGTACACTATATGTGAAATTGATACTACGCAGCGATAATAACTGTAATTTCGTATTCTGTGATGTCATACATTATATTTTGAATTCTAATTTATTTACATTTCATAATACCGTAAATGCGTACGTATGTTTTATTGGAAAGATTAAAAATCAAATGTTTTTAAACGCAATGTACATTCTGATCACCTTCAGCAACGGAGTGTCATTTGTTTAATAATACACAATACATTTTTCATTTCGTATTTGAATAGGATTGTGCGAACTATATCGTCAGAGGATAACTTGAAATCGTTCAAAAACACGGGAAATTATTCATCGAAATTGTACGCAAGTGTCTTCTTATCTGAAGCTCCTGCGAGTATGCATCACTTCTTCAAGAAGCGTATCCATTATTTTGTAAAATATACAATGTCTAGAAAGCTGACGGTGAAGTGAGCAGGATGCGTAACCCATCGTTGTCCTCATGGAAACTTCGGGGGATATCGCGTCCACCCCAATGACGTGATCCGATTCCCGTCGTTCAACACTCCTCGGGCAACGTTCGTCCTAGACGGAATACATGTAAGACTTATTAACACCTAATAACATTATAGCACGATTATAGACTTTTAATCGATAAGACACCTGTATTCTGTGAATCAAACTGCATAACTACACATTACACGTTATTTCGACAAACTCGAGAACGGTTATATTAGTCACACATGGGATCTGCCCGGAATTAAAAGACCATTTTCCATACCTATATGTATCATTAAAAAAAATATACATTTGATTTAAAAAAAAAATGTAATATACTAGTATTGTTTTCAGTTATGACTGTCAATTGGATCACGTCCAATAAAAACAGGGTCTCAAAATGCAAACATTTTTGCAAATGATAGTGCGTCCGAAAATATATTACCTCCGAGGTCTACATATCAAAATTGGTAAGTCGGGCTAATTGTATAGATACTATAATGGAATTTCTTGTTTTTTTAAGTTTTTCACTTTTAATTATTAATATGTACATCGAATTTTTTTAACTTTAAAATGTTTTTAACAATAATAATAAAAAATAAATTGGTCTTAAAACATTTGTTATAATAATATTTGTAAATTACTATTACAGAAAATGGTCAAATCATATTTATGGTAGTCGTATACAGAATCGTGTGTGCCGCCTATACAATCGCGATGTCAAATAATTTACATGAATATTCGATGGATTCATACACAGCGGATAACATAATTATAATCGATATCAAAGTAAATAAATGTGTACAATATGTATTATAAATCTATACTAATACTATACTTTATACTAATCTATACTTTATCGTATCCTGTGATGGCATACATTACATTTTTAATTTGAATTTATTTCCATTTCAAAATAACGTAAATTCATGCGTATGTTTTATTGGCAATATTTAAAATCGAAAGTTTTTAAACGTATTGTTACATTCTCGTCACCTTTGACAACGGACTATCAATTGTTTTATAATACACAATAATTTATTAATTTCGTATTTGAATGCGTCCAAGCGAAATTTAACGTCAGAAGATAATTCGAAATCATTCATAAACACGGGAATATATTCATCGAATTTGAACCCAAGTGTCTTTTTACATGAAGTTCCTGCGAGTGTGCATCACTTCATCAAGATGCGTATCCATGACTTTGTAATATCTACAATGTCTAGAAAGCTAACTGTGATGTATGCAAGATGCGAATCTCGTAAGAAATGGCTGTATGCATCCTTGCAAGGATGGTAACATGTCGTAAGATGTATAACATAAACGCGCGTCGTTCGGAATCTTAAGCGTTTTTGCCAGACACCATTAAACCTTTTTTTTTTTTTTTAAGTATCGGCAAGTTCAGCAGTGCTTAGGGCAGTGGGTCGCCATCATTTATTTCAAAATAAAATGAATACAATTTTCTGTTGGGGTGGATGACCGGACAATCCCCGGCCAAGCCATCCCTCACAAAAAGTAATACAAATTTAGCAGGGAGGAGCGGTAAAGCGAATGCTTACTGCTCCACCCCTCACAGCTTATATATCAAGGGGGCGACCAGCCGCCGCCCTCCTTCTCCTCCAACCACAAAGTGGAGCAAACCCCTGCAGGGACAGCCTCTCCCGCTCCGCTTCCGCATTCAGACCCATCACGGTCGAAGCGAAGTGAGCAACCGCTTTCCATTTGGCCTGGGACTCCAGCATTTGGGCGACGAGATCACGCAGCCGAAAACGACCTATAACGCGTATAAGGTCGTTCTTGGCCCACTCGAACGCGTCGCAGCGAACGAGCGTGTGAAACGCGTCGTCATCCTCTTCGCTGTAAGAGTCGGGTGGTCCGCAGTAGGGAACACCCGCTCTCCGGAGCACGGCCATATAATGACGGGCACGACATATAATGACGGGCATGTGCTCCTTGCCCGGAAACATTAGGTAGACCGTCACGTTGTCGCGTTGTTTCGTAGCGACGTGGTTACTATTGCTGCTTGTCATCGAAAATTCGCGAGACTGCAATGTCGTCGGCAAGCACATCGTTGTCTTTGTGGAACTTTCCGGAGGGGATCGTGTCTACTCCAAAGACGTGGTCCGATCTCCGCCGTTCAATGCTACTTCTTCAAAAAGAATCTCGAGTATCATGTAGTACGTAATAATTGTCCGATACGCGGTTCAGAACCCAGACAGCAACAATGATAAATAACAATATGAACGCCTTTACTCGCATATCATAACATCTCAAATCACATTTCCTCGAGGCCCTCGTTTAGTATCTTAAAACCCTATGAAAATTGTTATCGATACGAAATTTACGAAAATTTGATCTCCATAATTCATCCTGCGCAGGTGATAGAAATTGCGTTTGCGAAATATTAGATATAATATCGACGTCACTGCGTACATTATACTATATGTTTGGACAAGTCTTTCGTTTTAATTTGAAAAACGACTTAGTTTAGTGTCTTTGTCGGTACGAGATCTAACAATGGATAGTAAATAAAAACAATTCCATACCTAATAACCGAATTAATATTTTTTTTCATTACCTTACTAAAAACTATAAATTATATATATAAACATAAAAAACAATTAAACGATACTGTTCGAGAAGGACAGAAAGAGCCCGTTACGCTAAAGCTGTTCCTGTTCTGATGACTGGACGACGGTGACTTGCCAGCTGTTGCACACGCGAATAAATTGGTACGCTTATGTCCATCATGAATAACGTCGCGGGTACTTCTTCCGACGGATGTGGAACATGATCAACGACACTTTGTATTCGAACCAGCCGACCAGTCGTCACTACGACAGGTATTTTTGCTAGTCTTGAGTGGTCCCAGTTCCGGTCGCAGTGCGATAACAGCGACCGTTGTACGTGAATATAATCATAAATAATTACACTGGCACGTACACTTTAAATGTTTAATAAATATTCATTTACGTTTTACAATAACAGGAATGCAATCGTATTAATTTATTAGCGTGAATGACAATCGAAAGTTTTCTGCGAAGTTGCAGCACTTCTTCAAGAAGCTCGTACGCATCGCCATGAAATCTGTAACGTTTAGAAGGATAACGACGAAGTGTTTGGAATGTATATGCCGTAATATGAGCGAATATGTTGAGATGTTGCGGTGAGTACAATATAATTGTGC
>CM032339.1:427311-446687 GCA_019022885.1 Schlechtendalia chinensis | reverse complement strand
CCATTGAATACCCAACGGTTATAGATTTATTACTATTTATTCCTATTGAAAACCGAATTTAGGTATAATTATTAAGCTAAAATTATCATCTTCATATTAAAATTACAGTAAATACCCAAATATTACATTAAAATGTTAGAAATAAATATTTGCTAATAGTTTAATGTACATTTTTATTTTCTACCAAATTTACTGAGTTTCAAATTACTAAAACACGAATAAAAATTTAACATCTTATTAGTGATATTTAAATTTGAAATCTTTCTTGTTGAAATCAACATTTTTTTAAAATTAAACCTATACTTAATATTATTTATGCAAATTAACTTCAATTTATTTGTAATTATAGTTTATAAACTTAAATCAATTCGAATCCCTAAAATTTATTATCTATCAGAAATTAAAAAAATTAAATATCAAAATTAATTAGTATAATAATGCATAACACTGAACAAGATAATATTTTAATATGAGTAAAAACATAATGGTGTTATGTTACATCAACTAATTTAAAATATTGTGACGTATAAAATAAAGAAACGCAAGACTTGTTATTACCGGATATTAGTAGAATCTTTTTGTTTCCATTACAAAATAGAGTTGATAAACATTTGCAGCTCATCGTATAACGTTCTCATATTTTCGGATGAACGGTCGTTGATCGTTAACAGTCTTTACTCCGAGTTATTATAAATTGTTTACTTTAAAAATGTGCACAGTATGAGTCTTGAAAATCAAAAGAATTTACTTGAAGATCAATCTGCCTCGCTGTTCACTTCAAACCTTTAATATAAATTTATTTTATAAATTATGATTATACTTTTGGACCTCGCATTCTACACAAAAAATTCCCTAATTACGCCCAAAATTGTGATCAGTATAAACGAATATATTTGATATGTAGAATTCGGAGGAAATTCATTTTTAGAATACTACAATTTTTTTACTATTTCTTGTAAATATTTTTGCATTTTGAGACCTTGTCCTTATTGAACGGGTCCAATTGATAGTCCCAACTGAAAATAATACCAGTATATTATATATTTATTTTGAATCAAAAGTATAGTTTTTTTATGATACAAGTAATTATGGGAAACGTTCTCTTTATTCCGGGAATATCCAATATGCGACTATGCTAATTGTACTCGAGTTTGCCGAAATAATGTGTGATGTGTAACGTGAAGTATTGCTTTCTAATAATCTAATTCACCGGATACAGGTGTTTATCGATAAAAAAATAATAATCGGGCTATAATTTTGTTTTTTGCATTATTATAGTTTTCGAATACCTGTGATGGACGGAAACCGCCGGTAGAGTATGACCCGCCATCAATGATCGGGCTGCGTGCGGCGTGAGGAGAGTAAGTTGTTGTAAGTAGGAGAGTACAGCCATTTCCTACAGCATCCGTGTTCCGAATATTTCGCCGATAATATTCTTAGCGTTGCAGATTTTACGACATTTCGGTCGAGTATCTTAAAGAAGTGCTTTTTGAAAGATCATCGAATGACCAGTAGCTTTCGT
Organism: Schlechtendalia chinensis; assembly: GCA_019022885.1. Classification (NCBI taxonomy): domain Eukaryota; kingdom Metazoa; phylum Arthropoda; class Insecta; order Hemiptera; family Aphididae; genus Schlechtendalia; species Schlechtendalia chinensis. Next base: position 445,165 of record CM032339.1, on the reverse strand, counting down.
GGTTATATAATGAATTTTTATAATTATGATTATTATTATTGTTATTATTAAAATTATTATTTATTATTTATTATTATTATTTTAATGTTATCGGTGACACTAGTATTGGTTTTATATATATACATAGATTATTATTGAGTTAAAAGAGTTAATTTTACATTTTTATACTTGATATTTAATATATATTGTTTGAGTAAAGGACTTATAAATGTATTATTACAATTTTTGTTTTCCTGCCAAGAACCATATAATATCTGTGTATCAAATCATTTTTGAGCCATAAGAGCAAAGTTTTAAATATGTTGGTACTTACTGGTTTAGGTTAAACGAAAATTTATATTGCAATTTTATGAATATTTGAGGGATTAGAGCATATTATTGCATATTTTCATGTTTTCTTTGAATCTTTCTTGTAATTTAAAATTATTAAATTTTGTTTTGTTTTTTTTAAATTATTTGTCAATTTAGAGAATATCTTAAATTCGTTCAAGTAAAATTTTATATTATTATTTCGAAATTGTCAATAATAAATTGGATACAGAATGAATGCATGCGTGTAGTATAAAATATCGCTTAAATAAACCTTGACAGAAATTGTTATACTATTCAATATAAAAAAAATAAATTCTCAGAATACTCTATTATACGTGTTGTGTTATCAAGACAAAATTTGTGGTTAATAGATATAAGCTGGATCGGCAGTGTACGTTTGTTTTGTCTACCACCCGAAATAATACTAGTATATTTAGACTGAAAAGAACTGTTAATAATTTTCATTAATTCATTTTGACAAATAATAAATATACGTAAATTTATTAGTCGATTACGATGCGTTCTTGTGTATTCGCCTCTAGTGTGTGTCAATCTCTGTTTTTTTGTAAATAAATATAAATACGGGGAAAAAAATACCTAAAGAAAAACCAACTCTGTAGACAGGATAACAAAATTATATTTCTAAATTCGGAATCGATGTTTTTTCAACAGATAATAAAGTTCATTTTTGTAAACTATGTCATCTTAAGATATCAAGCGATAAAAAAAATTAACACTTTAAAACCGAAAAACAACTTAATGCTAAAAAACGTGTAAGAGTTAAAAAAGATAAATCTCAAAAATTACTTGTTTTTCAAAATATACCTAAAAATTCATGTTTTAATACTCATTTAATCAAAGCATTCCTAAGTGCTAACATTCCATTTAATAATCTAAGCAACCTAGATTTCAAAAAGAAACTTACTCATATAAAGAAACAATAGAAAAAATAAGGAAAAAAGTTATTGGCAAGAAACTTTGGTTCTCAATAGTTGAAAAGACTGACGCTGATGGTCGTTTCATAGCCTTTGTTTTTATCGAAATATTAATAGCAAATAGTCTAGGTGAATTTTTTTTATTTAATCTTGATCAGTTAGAAAAAGTAAATCATAGTATAATGTGTACATTTTTTGATAATTCTCTTTTTTTTCAATGACCAAACGGTCAAAATCAACGTCTGTTGCGATCAAGATCATCTGACATTTTGACAAAGTTCAGTCACATAAAAAGTAATAAAGGAACTGCAATTAACCAATAATTACAGTGCACAATAAAAATGTATAACTAAAAATTATTTGTAATAAGAATTATCAAGTTACGATATGGTATACTTCAAATTTGCAGCTTTAACATCAGTAGATATAGAAACATATTTTGGAGCCAAATAGACGATTATTCAAATTCGAAAATATCACACAATCTCCGAATGTAAAGTGCAATTGTTACATTGAAGGTAAATCATATAATACCTTATGTAGTATAAAATAAACGTACCCTACCTATATGTGAAATTCTATGGTTAATTTTCAGGTACCGAAAGAGATAAAAAATTTACAAATTTTAAGTGAAGTTTTACGTATTAATTATTATGTGTGAACATTTATATATTATAATTTTGTTGCTAAAAAAATAATTTAAAAGAATAAATAAATAAAATTTTATATAAATGCGTATTTCTAGTTTTGTCATGCATATTTCTGCATTTTTAAGATGTCGTAATGTATATTTGAATGTACAATGTGACATTTATTAATACATAAATGCATGCATATTTAATAATTTTGTAATGCATTAAATACACAGCAATGGTTATTACTAATAATATTTTTAAAGATTTTGTTATACGGGCACTAGAAAAGTATTATCGTAGAATTCTAACCCATACAAATATATTTTAAGCAAAACGATTTTTTAAATGTTAGTTATAATTTTAAAAAAATTTTAATAAAAAGAAAAATTTAGAAAAAGGATTTTACGAATTAAAAAAAATTTCTGGTTCATATTTTACAGTATTATACTGTATATACAAGAAACTAATGTGGAACGTTGGTCTCTGCTTTGGTATATTTTACATTTCATTGAAGATCAACATATATTTACCAATATATTGGGCAACGTAACTTCAAAAAAAAAAAATTGAAAAAAGGCGGTTCTGTGTTTGTAGGTGGTGGGGAGAGGGCTGGGGTGGTATCTATAGCTTTCCTGAAAAATCAATGTGTTATTCTGCGTATTCATTATCGAATTTTGATGGTGTATTTCATATAATCGAATGTATACGAGTGACGCGCGTTTATGTTGTACTTACGACGACATCTTATACAATGCTAGAACACAGATATTTCTTACGGAATTCGCATTCTGCACACTTCACCGTCAGCTTTCTACACGTTGTAGTTTTCACACATCGAAGTCCAGACAGGAAGGCACATGCGTTCAATTCCGATGAATAATTTCTCGTGTTTATGTACGATTTCGAGTTACACTCTGACGATAAATTTCGCATGTTCGCATTCAAATAAGGAATGAAGAATTTATTGTGTATTATTTAACAATTGATACTTCGTTGCCAAAGGTGACCAGAATGTAACATTGCGTTTAAAAACATTCGATTTTCTTTCTTGCCAATAATACAATCGCATGCATTTACGTAATTATGAAATGGAAATAAATTCGGATTAAAAATATATTGTAACACTTCACAGGATACGAAAATACAGTTTATACCGCTGCGTAGGGTCAATTCCACATATGTTATTTCATGGTGTTTTGAACATTTTACTTTTGGTTTGTTTAGTTGATTTAGGTGATTCATATTAGAGGTTTTTCTTTTTTTGTCTCATCACTGTATGATACCTCAACATGTTGAATATCTAGAAATCGCCTCAACGGTTGAACGACGATTTCGGTTCATTGGTAACCTGATGTACCGCAGCTTGTTCGAATACGTGATGTGTCATAAACGACATCAAAAATGTATGTGAAAATATAGTCGCCAAAGCGATAGAGCTCGAGGAATGTATCTCAGTCATCATACCCTTGCAACCCCTCTGATCATACGTACGGTGATACAACTAGGCATCCTGGAGATGCAACATTAAAAGAATAGCGAATTTACTATCAACCCAAAAAATGTTTAATTGTAATGTTTATGATGAAATGTACACAATCAATTTCGTTTCCCGACTAATAAACAGTTACAAATTTATGAAATACATATCGCGATAATTATATTATTGGTCGTGTTATTTCTAAAGAAATAATGCAAAAATTATATTTACAAACAATTCAATTAATTTATTGTGATCGTGTTACATTTATATACAATCTGACCGTATAATTCTATAACATTACATAAAATATTCATATTATGAATGTTAATATCCACCTTTTCTTCTTCGATTCGTTCGCACGTATGAGTTGTTCTATATCGACTTAAGGCAATTCTCTATGTTGAGTTGATGTACTTATGTCTGGATTTACTTTTTATTTTTCTCATATTCTTCTTCAGCGTCACATGATATGTATCTAATCTTAATACAACACGCAGGATATAATCGTTCATACAATTCTTTTTTACCAAATTCTTTAAATAATAATTATAAATCCGTCGCTGAAATCAGAATCATTTTCGAAATATCCGGTTTCGTACATGACCTTGGCGTAACTCGGACCCTCAACCGAATCGTTTGACGCGCTGTTCAACCACAACAAGAACCCTCTGTCAGCGGATCTATCGCCTTGTATGTTCGTTGTAGCATGCGACGCGTACGAAACCTTGAATTCGATCTCACCTCATTGTATACGTACGCCGTAAGTGTCATCTTATAAGGGCAATTGTAGAATGCCTGGCCCCGCATCGGGCTCGTCGACGTTCATCGCTCCCAGAATCGGGTGTGATAATCGGTCGGCTCGTATAGATATCTCCTGATTTTGCGTCGGTCACCGCAAAGTCCATAGAGACGTCTCCTTACTCTGCCTCGAACACGTACGAGTCTATAGAGACGTCTCCTGACTCCGCGTCGCCCACCGCAAAGTCGATAGAGACGTCTCCTTACTCTACGTGCAACACCTACGAGTCTATAGAGACGCCTTCTGACTCCGAATCGACAGCCTAGAAATCCATAGAGACGTCTCCTGACTCTGCGTCAAACGCATCGAAGTCCATGGAGACGTCTCCTGACTCCACGTCGACCGCTTCAATGTCCATGGACTCGTCTTCTGATTCGGTGTCGACCACATCAATGTCCATGGACTTGTCTTTTGATTCGGAGTTGACCACTTCAATGTCCATGGACTCGTCTTCTGATTGGGCGTTGGTCGTTTCAAAGTCCATGGACACTTCTCCTGACACGGCCATGTCCATTGGACACTCTCCCGGACACATGCAGTCCGGTGGACATGGCCACAGGCATCTCGGCCCGACGAACGGGCAGTTTATGTTACCAGTTGCGAATAGAACGACGGGGGCCTGGTAGACCACCCCCGTGTCCTCACGGTTACTTGATGACGACCTTAGTGAGTCCGCTACGTTGGACCCGGATTTTACCCCGGATCCACCCACTACTGCCGACCCCTGGGGTTCCGATGACCCTGGGGCGGTAACAAACCATCTATAAATTGTCTTCATATTTAGTTTTTAGGAGTGACTCTCTCCGCGTTTTATACCTAACCGCCAGGTCGGCAGGGATTTGCTTAATGCAAGCAGGCTCCCTCCAGCCTTACCGACCCCAACTAATTAAAGTAAGGGCCGGCTCAGAACTCTTAGTCGAGTCGTTCTCAGCTTAGTCCTGTCCAACTTGGGAGACCCTGCTGGTGGAATACACCACCGTTGGCATAGCACTAAGCTTCATCGAACCACCGATCAAGCCCCCTCACCACGACAAGGTGAGTTCCAAGAGGGGGTTTCGTATTCGTATATATAAGTTAAAAGTACAAAAACAATATTTTACTTTTCATAGCGGAAGGAAACCCATTTACTAGCTACTCATTACAATATTCTATAATAGAAACCTGATATATCGTATTAATTTCAAATTACATTCCATACGTCATGCGCGTGATAAGGAGACGCTTTGTAAATCTATCTAAATCAACCTCTCTCCGATACAATTTATCGTAATAAATGTCATGCCAACACAACGATTTTAATTTTTTTTTTCTTTAAGTATCTGACCTAAGGCGCTATAATGTTATATTGTTACTTAGGTTTAATATAACATAATAAACTGTTATAGTGCGAACACAGTTTTGAAATTCAATCGTATATACTGACTAGGTAACAGACAATAAACAAGCCGAAAAGGATAGATTTTTTATCGAATAAATATTATAAACTAAATTACAGCGGAAAATTAGCGTCATTAAACATATTGTATATTACCTGTCTCACATCTGCTATCATATCCTTTAGCAAATACAATAATCTTTTATACAGAAAAGAAATTGAGAAAATCCAACGAGTAAAAATAATAATGGAAAAAAATGTTATAAGATTGTTATAAGAAAAAAGTTTTATATTAATAACCGGTCAACGGTGGTTATTGAATGAGAGACAAATCTTTCGGTCCACGAGAATAGTGATTCGAGTTCGTGCGGAAACCATGGCGATTTTTTAATAATGCCACGCGTGTTATCCGAACGAAATTTACACACCTGACTACGGTCTTGGGTACGAGTGGAAAGAGGGTGGAGAGGGTTTCAACATATAACGGGTTATATGTATATTTATCGTCATACATTTATGTATGCATGTGTTGAAGGGGGATATCGGGTTTAACACCACATCCACTTTGGCCTAACAAGACATATAACATATTTTTATTTTTAAATATAATTTTATATGCGACATAGCAAGTTGGTTTGCTTTAGTGTTTTGTATTTTACGTATTCTATATCTACCATTTAGATACCTTTTTCCCTTTTTGTTCATATTAGGTGTTATAAATGTAAATTACTGTAAAAATCTATATATTACATTAAACTGTTAGAAATAAATCATTGCTGATACTATCATACACATTTTTATATTCTAACAAATTTACTGAGTCTCAAAAAATTAAAAAATAAATAAAAATTTAACATTTTATTATTGATTTTAAATATGAAATTTTCCTTAAATTTTCTTAAATTTAACCCATACTTAATATTTTGTATGTTATTAAACTATAATGTATTTATAATTATAGTTTTTAAACTTAAATCAATTTGAAACCCTAAATTTTTTTTACTATCAGAAAATTTACAAAATAAAGCTTCAAAATTAAATAGTATAATACAGGATTATACTGATCAAGATAATATTTTAATATGAGTAATTAGATAATGATGAAAGAATAACCATGTATAGTTAAAGATAAAAATTCGAATACAGTCGGATTCCTTGTCGTCAAGACCACCAGCACAGAGCCGCGGACCCGTACCCTTACTTGCAGAATTCAGATATTCACGTTGAACCCATCTAAGGCGAATACGACTATTTAATATATTATATCAAACTGCCTTTTAATTTTAGAAATATTATCGAAAAAATAGACTGCACTAATCTTAATGAAATCGGAATTCATCAGCACATCGACTAATTTTCAAAATCGCGACGTATTAAATAAAGAGACAAAAGAAATATATAAAAACACGCTAGACAGACCGTCAGAACCAGAGGATTCAATGTCGCGTGATATTATGAATATTACCCCTTATATGTTATGAATTTTTATTACCGGATATTAGTAGAATCATTTTGTTTCCATTCCAAAACAGAGTTGATAAATATCTGCAGCTCATCGTTTATTTTCGGATGAACGGTCGTTGATCGTTAACAGTCTTCACTTCGCGTTATTATAACCTGTTTACTTCAATAAAGAGCACAGTATGCATCTTGAAAATCAAAATAATTCTCTTAGAAAATCAATCTGCCTCGCCATCCATTTCAAATCTATAATAAATATTTATATTAAAAATTATGTTTATACATTCGGACCACGCATTAAACACCAAACTTTCCCTGGTTACGCCCCGAATTGTGAATACTATAAATATATTTTTTTTTATATAAACTGTACACGTTTTCATATTAATTTTAAATATATATATTAAAACCTTTGGGTTAGATCTTCACGTCACCTATTACTTTTCATTTTTCTTCGTTCGTTATGAAACGTGAGAGCAAATAGTAAAATTTATATACAATATGCCGTCGTAAAATTTCCTTCAACTATTCCATCAATTATTCATTGCAATTTATAGTCTATGTATTTTTTTCTGAATAATTATGATTGAAATTTGAAAATTGTCCATCGATATTTACTTTTACAGACCAAAAACAATATTTTCATTTTTTTTTTCATATAACTTGCATAACTTTTCTATATAAAAATTTGATGAATTAAAGAAATTACCGAAAAAAATTAATTTAAAGTGAGTAGCGAGAAACCTTACATTTATAAGAGTCTAGTCTTACTACTTGTAAAAAAAAATATTACGAACTTATTTTGAATTTATAAACAATAATCTATTTTCGTATGATAAAATCAAAAGTATTGACTTAATAAAAACAAGAAAAATCTTAATATAGTATTATTTAACACTATGATATAAGTCAATACAGATTAGGTAAGGTTTTACATTTTTGACATACACAAACATACATTACATTAGTGCATATAACGTCGGATCTACTTGTAAAACCTTCGCGTTTACAGTAAAGAGGTTCTTTCAGTCTCATTCTTGTTCCGTGATAAAATACGTCATATCGTATATCAATTCCAAGAATTGGAATAGGCATAGACTTCTTACGCACTAGTCTTTCTTTATCAAGTTGATTTTCGACGTCCAGTTCAAATTCATGAAGTATAGGAGGTAAATCTGCAGTTATAAATTTTCCAATCTAGATCCAAATATAAAAAAAGAATTATACATAGCTGTTAACACAGTCCTCTCGAATTTATAATTTCGATTAAAAAATATGACCAATTGCCAAGCATATAATTTCTTCTATCAATAAAACACGAACTTGCAAGAAAGATTTCAAATGATGGAATTATCGATGAATTCGTCGCCAGGCTTAATAGAAGAAAAGAACATTTTTAATGTTTTTAATTTACATTATAAGAATAACTAATAGTAATAAAATATTTTCTTTAAAATAGAAGTTAGTAAAATTAAAATTAAAAAAATATTCATTCAATTTTTTAGTTAGAAAAATGGGATTTTTTCTATGTCTGTCAGAGATATACTAAGGAGACTAACTACACAATTGTGTATAAAATATATTTACATACACCAGAGTATAATATTATATACATTATATAACATAAATGTTATGATAAAGATAGTACAGTGAACTTAAATATTTAACGAATTAATATTATAAGAATTCACGCACACACGCACGCATATATACATATAATCTTATTAATACTTATTTTTGCGAAAGTTATAATGTTATTGTTATATATTCTGATATTATTATGAGCGATCCACGTTGTCTAGCAACAACCATAAGTGTTGTCGTAAGTCCACTATAGCCATACGCACGTCTTACTCGCAAATACATATTTAAGAGAAAATACTTACTCACATATGTTATATTATAAATTAATATATATGAATATATATATAATTTAATGCACTCCAGCCAGTAAAATTATCATAAGGAGAGTCATAACGTACGTAAACTGTCTTAGCCCTGAGGCAATTTCCTTACATACGTCTCCTAAACCACAAAAGCCTTTTACCCTTTAAAAAAAAGTGTATTTTTCTATACTAAAAAAAATTTTTACTATAAAAAAATTCTCAATGTTTAGCGCTCCCGTTGCGATGGCGCTTGAGGAAAATACGTTAGGTATCTTAGGTATGTCAAAAAACCTTAATCGCCATATCCTTCCTATGCCTCTGATCGTACGAACGGTGGTAGTACTTGAACACCCGGAAATGCGCACAAATAGTCACGAGTTATTCATTTGTGGCCACTGAAATCCATACAGATTAATCATACACATCGCATACATTTATTTACTTTGATATCGAAAACGATTCTGTTATTCGCCGTATATGCTTACTATTGAATATTGATGTAAATTATTTGACGTCGCGACTATATCAGGACACAAGTTTCTGTTCACGACTACCATTACTTTGTTCTGACCTTTGGCTGTAATAATAGTTTATAAATATTATTAAAGAAATGTATTGAAAACCGATTTAGTTTTTTATTATTATTGTTAAAAAAATTTAAAAGTCTAAAACGGACAATGTACGTAAAAATATTTAATAGTTTAAGGCTTATAAAAATAATAAATTCTATAACAGTATCTATATTATTGGTTCGGCGTACCAATATTGATATGTAGACATCGGAAGAAATTTTTTTTCGGACGCACTATCGCTTGTAAAAATGTTTGCATTTTGAGACGTTGTCCTTATTGAACGTGGTTCATTGAAGGTCCCACCTGAAAATAATACTTGTTTCTTATATATTTATTTCGAATGAAATGTAAATTGTTTTTTCATGATACAAGTAAGTATGGGAAACGGTCTCTTTATTCCGAGAATATCCAATATGCCACTAAAGTAACCGTACTCGAGTTTGCTGAAATAATGTGTGATGTGTAACGTGAAGAATTGCTTTTTGCAAATTTTAATTCACCGGATACAGGTGTTTTATCGATAAAAAAACAATAATCGGTCTATAATTTTGTTTTTTGCTGTTAGCATTCAAATACCCATGTCTGATGGAGGGCAACCGCCGGCCGAGTAGGATCCATTGTCAGTGATCAGGCAACACATGACGGCAAGAGAGTTAATTGCCGATTGTCTGGAACGGCGACGGCGAACTCGCCATCGGCATCGCGATTCAGCAACCGCTGGTGGTCACGAGGAACTATGGCGACTCCGCGATGTTCGGGCGAATTCGACCGTGAACGATGCAACGGGACAATTCGGCGAAGATCAGTTTTGGGGTGACGTATGTGGCACTCTCGATGTGTTCCGTCGGGACTGACAGTGTAAGTCCGGTACCGTATACGAATCTTTCTCGGCGTTTTTCCTCAGCAACGTGTTTGACCTCATTCACACGCTTTCGTTTCTCGTAACCGACTCTTTACGTTCTGTCACAGTTGACGATTTCCACTGTAAAAATGATGTGTAGACGATGAATGGTTATTTCAAAAATGAAATTGCAGACTTCGGATGATCTTGTTGGATTTCACCCCTATTCGATCAACGACGAAAGTTGCCGACGAACGTTGAACGACGAGAACCAGATCACACGTTTTGACTTGACGCGATTTCCCCGTAAGGATCCAAGTTGACAACGATGGACTTAACGACGAAATCGTAGTCCAGTAACCCTTAGGTGATATTCATCAATTGTCCCTGCATCAGCACATTGGCGCCGTATAGGCCAAGAAAATTCGAAAACGCGACGGTCGATCCGATATTTCCAGACAAGGATCACAAAACCGTCGCCGTCTCTTGTTGGATTCGATGTGAGAATTTCGTTATTATTCGTCTGGACCTGCAAAGGCTATTTTTGAGCTTAGTGGAGAGAGCAAATAGGTCACAGGCGATAAATTGTCCTCGATATTGGCTATTCGGTTAACCCTTACTTTTTCCACCGGTGACTCCGTAGTCCGCGTTATCGTAGACTTAGACACGGTGCAACTTCCGAGCCACATTTTATAGCAGTGTCCTCGTTTTGTTGTCGATGTTTTCAAGGTATATGGTAAAACATCGATTGCGTCCGAACGACGCACGTTTATATTGTACTCACCGCAACATCTCAACATATTCGCTCACGACCATTTCTTACGGCATACACATACCAAACACTTCGTCGTTATCATTCTGAGCGTTTCAGACTTCACGACGTTGAGGACGAGTTTCTGGAAGAAGTGCTGCAGTTTTGCAGAAAACATTCGAATGTCATTCACGCTAATAAACTAATACGATTGCATTCCTGTTATTGTGAAACGTAAATGAATTCTTATTAAACATTTATAGTGTACGCGCCAGTGCAAATGATTATATTCACGTACAACGGTCGCCGTTATCGCACTGCAACCGGAACTGGTCACACTCTCGACTAGCAAAAACACCTGTCGTAGTGTCGACGGGTTGGCTGGTTCGGATCCGAGGAGTCGTTGTTCTTGTTCCACATAGGTTGGGAGAAGTACCGGCGACGATATTCATGATGGACATAAGCGTACCAATTTATTCGCGTGTGTAGATCGACACTCGCCTTCAATTTACTCGTGTTTGCAGCAGCTGGCAAGTCACCGTGATCCAGTCATCAGAAAAGGAACAGCTTTAAGCGTAACGGGCCCTTCCATTCCTTCTCGAACGGTATTATTTAATTATTTTGTATGTATATATATATATATATATATATAATTGTAGTTTTTAGTAAGGTAATGAAAACAAATATTAATACTTTTATCACGTATAAAATTGTTTTTATTTACTATCCATTGTTAGACCTCGTACCGACGGAGACACTAAACTTAGTCGTTATTCAAAATGAATAAAACGAAAGACTTGGCCAAACATATAGTATAATGTACGCAGTGACGTCGTTCATGATTTCATATATTTCGCATTCGCAAATTCTATCTCCTGCGCAGGATGAATTATGGAGAAATTTTCGTCAATTTCGTATCGATAACAATGTTCATAGAGTTTTGAGATACTAAATGAGGGCCTCGAGGAAATGTGATTTGGTATGTTGTGATGTGCGAGTAAAGGCGTTCATATTGTTATTTATCATTGTTGTTGTCTGGGTTCTGAACCGCGTATCGGACAAATATTGCGTGCTACATGATACTCGAGTTCGTTTTTCAACAGGTATTGCATCATACCTGTGTTCGATCAATACAGATCGTTTTCCGAGTAGTATTGAACGACGAAGATCGGACCACGTCTTTGGAGTGGACACGATCTCTTCCGGAAATTCTACAAAGACAACGATGGGCTTGCCGACGACATTGCAGTCTCGCGAATTTTCGATGAAAAGCAGGAATAGTCATCGAGTCGCTACGAAACAACGCGACAACGTGACGGTCTATCTTATGTTTCCGGGCAAGGAGCATATGCCCGTCATTGTATGTCGTATGATTCGTTCTTGTTGGATATCTTCCAAAATCAGTGTGGACCTGTTAACGTGATCTAGAATTATTTTATGCTCCCGGATTGTACAAATATATTTGTAGCAATAAATTATTCTAAATTTTAGCTAATAATAAAAACCAATTTTCAAAAAAAATTTAAATTTAAAAATGATTAAACAAAAATTAATGCTGGTTCATATTTTACAATTTAATACTATATACACGAATTCCACATGAAACGTTAGTGTATTCATGATAAATTATACATTTCATTCTAGGTCATCATATATCTTCCAATATCTTGGACAACGTTATATTAAAATAAAATAGAGAAAAAGTAGTTCTATGTGTTGGGGGTCAGAACTTGGGCGACGTTTCTATAGCTCTCATGAAAAATCATTTTTCCGGCAAATCGAGTAGAATACAAATTTCAAATATTGTCTTACAATTTCATACTAATTACGTACTAATTATCTGTAAAAAAAAAAAAAAAAATCGTTTGTTTGGTAGAGGGGTAAAAGGTATGGGATACGTACTTGTTTCTTATGTTTGCAAAGTAATGCAATCTCGGTAACATCGAGTTTCTTACATTCTGTGCATTTATTATAAATTTAATGGTGTATAGCCAAAAATGCGAATGAATCCGAGTGACGCACTTTTATGTTATACATCTTACGACATGTTACCATCCTTGCATACAGCCATTTCTTACGGGATACGCATCCTGCACACTTCACCGTCGGTTTTCTAAACATTGTAGATTTCACGAAGTCATGGATACGCATCTTGAAGAAGTGATGCATACTTGCAGGAACTTCAGATAAGAAGACACTTGCGTTCAATTTCGATGAATAATTTCGCGTGTTTATGTACGATTTCGATTTACACGATTTAAAGTTGGCATGTCCGCATTCAAATATGGAATGAAGAATTTATTGTGTATTATTAAACAATTGATACTCCGTTGCTAATGGTGACCAGAATGTAACATTGCGTTTAAAAACATTTGATTTTCTTTCTTGCCAATAAAACATACGCATGCACCTACGTAATTATGAAATGGGAATAAATTCGGATTAAAAATTTAATATATGACATCATAGGATACGAAAACACGGTTATTATCGCTGCGTTGGATTAATTTTACATATGGTATTTCATGACTCTTTGAACATTTCACTCTAAAAAATCAATTGTTTATATATTTAAATTTAATGTATTATTATAATTGATTCATAGTTGAGGTATTTGTTTTTTTTGACTTATTGCTGTATGATACATAATCATATTGAATGTCTAAAGGTCGCCTCAACGCTTGTACGATGATTTTAGTACATTTAAAATTCGTATCGTGATTATTTTGTATGTCAATTTTGGCGTAGACAGGTTAACCACCGTAAATAAAATATCCCACGTACATCCATTTATATATTACACGCGTCACATTACACTGTATTATTTCTCTCGTTTATGCCAGTTATGTTGTGAAATGGAGTAAAAAGAACGCACAGAAACGCACCACGCTAGTTCACGTTTACCTGAATGAATCTCTTCGTACAGTTGATTGTAGGTTGTTGTCTTGCAGCTCTTTCAAGTATCTCGATACATCGTCATAAACAATTTCAAGAATGTATATGAAAATAGGGTCACCTTGGTGATTGCACTCGAGGCAAAATATCATAGTCATCACATTTTTGTTACAGCTATATTCATACGAACGGTGAAACTACTTAACAACGTGGAAATGATTCTTCAAAAGAAACTCGAATTTATTATCAACATAAGAAAATTTTAATTGTCATGTTTATGATGAAATGTTCAAAATCAATTCTGGTTCCCGACTTATAAACGGTTATAACTTTATGAAATACATATCGTAATAATTTGTTGTGTTATTATCAAATAAATATTGACGAAATTATATTTACAAACAATTCAATTCATTTATTCTGATCGTGTTACACATTTATATACAATCTGACCGTATAATTCAATGACATAACATATCATATTCATATTATGATTCGTAATTTCCACCACTACTTCTTCGACTCGTTCACACGTATGAGTTGTTTTATATCATTTTAAGCCAAATCTCTATGTTGGTTTTACGTACTTATGTCTTGACTTATATTTCCTTCTTCTCCGAATTCTTATCAGTGTCACATGATATATATCTAATCTTTATACATCACGCAAGATATAATCGTTCATCTTAATTTTGTTACCAAATCTTTTAAACAATAATTATAAATCCGTCGCTGGATTCAGGTTCATTTTCGAAATCGCCGGTTTCGTACATGAACAAGTCCGTGAATTCGGACGGATCACATTATATATGTACGCTGTCATTGTCGTGTTATAATGCCAATTGTAGAACAATTGCGGGCCCTAATCGGGCTCGTCGACGTCCATCGCTCCTGATTCCGCGTCGATCGCCGCAAATTCCATAGAAATGTCTCCTTACTCCGTCTCGAACACGTACGAGTCTATAGAGACATCTCCTGACTCCGCGTCGTCCACCGCAAAGTCGATAAAGACGTCTCCTTACTCTATGTGCAACACGTACGAGTCTATAGAGACGCCTTCTGACTCCGAATCGACAGCCTAGAAGTCCATAGAGACGTCTCCTGACTCTGCGTCAAACGCATCGAAGTCCATGGAGACGTCTCCTGACTCCATGTCCATCGATTCGAAGTCCATAAAAACGTCTCCTGACTCCACGTCGACCGCTTCAATGTCCATGGACTCGTCTTCTGATTCGGCGACGACCACTTCAATGTCCATGGACTTGTCTTCTAATTCGGCGTCGACCACTTCAATGTCCATGGACTCGTCTTCTGATTCGGCGTCGGTCGTATCAAAGTCCATGGACACTTCTCCTGAAACAGCCATGTCCATTGGACACTCTCCCGGACACATGCAGTCCGGTGGACATGGCCACAGGCATCTCGGCACGACGAACGGGCAGTTTATGTTACCAGTTGTGAATAGAACGACGGGGGCCTGGTAGACCACCCCCGTGTCATCACGGTTACTTGATGACGACCTTAGTGAGTCCGCTACGTTGGACCCGGATTTTACCCCGGATCCACCCACTACTGCCGACCCCTGGGGTTCCGATGACCCTGGGGTGGTAACAAACCATTTGTAAAAAGACTTCATTGTTAGTTTTTAGGAGTGACTCTCTCCGCGTTTTATACCTAACCGCCAGGTCGGCAGGGATTTGCTTACTGCAAGCAGGCTCCCTCCAACCTTACCGACCCCAACTAATTAAAGTAAGGGCCGGCTCAGAACTCTTAGTCGAGTCGTTCTCAGCTTAGTCCTGTCCAACTTGGGAGACCCTGCTGGTGGAATACACCACCGTTGGCATAGCACTAAGCTTCATCGAACGACCGATCAAGCCCCCTCACCGCGACAAGGTGAGTTCCAAGAGGGGGTTTCGTATTCGTATATATAAGTCAAAAGTACAAAATCAAATTTTTCATTTTCATAGCGGATTCAATGTCGCATAGTCTAATAAACAGTAATATCGCGAAGACGGTTTTGAAATTCAATCGTATATACCGACTAGGTAACAGACAACAAACAAGCCGAAAGGATACATTTGTTTTTGAATAAATATAATTACGCATACAGACAATGGATAATAGCGTAATTAAACATGTTGTATATTACCTGTCTCGCATCTTCTATCATCATATCCTTCATCAAATAAAAAAAACCATTAAGCAGAAAAAAAATTGTGAAAATTCAACGATAAAAAAAAATTATGAAAAAAATTGAAAAAACATAAAAGGCAACAATATAAATCAACATATATAAATGTAAAGAGCAATGTATAAAGAATAAATGTATATGAAGGTAGTACGAGTTTGGAAAAAAAAATGTTTATGTTAATAACGGGTTATTGTTAGTTATTGAATGAGAGACACATCCGTCGGTCCGCGACGATATTATTTCCAGCTCACGTGGAAACCATGGCGATTTGTTTGTTATAGACGCACGTAATATCTTAAAGAAATACACACGCCTGGCGACGGTGGAGAGCATTAGGGGGAAAAAGGTGGCCAGGGTTTAAACATATAACGGGTTATACGTATTTTTATGTATGAGCGTGTTCAAGGGTGTTATGGGGTTCAACATAACACCCACTTTGGCCTAACAAGACATATCACGTTACATGAAGTATCTTACACTATGTTAGGAAGATACGTTTGAAATAAATTTTTATTCTTAAAAAAAATTTTTTAATCAAAAGCTACCCAATGCAACTTGGTTTGCTATAGTGTTGAGAATTTTACGTATTTTATATCGACTATGTTAATCCCTTTTCCTATTTTTTGAAAATTCTTTCCTATTGGGTATCTAAATCATAATGCAAAACTACTGACGACACTTCATACTAACAGCATTAATGGTTTGGGCTAGGCGATTTTTTCTATTCTTAGATCGTTTCAAATCCTTAACCCCCTAGATGAGTTGAATTTTGAATTTATTAGTATTTAATGTACTAGTCCAAAACTGAAATACGTATAGTCAATGAAGAATAAGTTTGACATCTTTTTTGTGATATTAAATTTGACATCATCCTTGTACCGAACTTTCTTTTAATTAAACCTACGAATACGAATACGAATTTGGTCGGACTATGCGTCGTCAAAAGACCACCAGCACTGAGCCACGATCTTGTACCCTTATTTGCAGAATTCAGATATTCACACTTGATGAACACAATTAACGCGAATACGACAATCTAATATGTTATATCAAACTGCCTTATAACATTAGTATATCCTCAAAAAATAGACTTCACTAATATTAAACAAAGCGGAATTCATCGGCGCATCAACTAATTTCCAAAATTGTGACGTATTAAATGAAGAACTACAAGAAGTATATTAATACACGCTATACAGACCGTCAGAACCAGTGGAATTAACTTCGCGTGTTATTATGAATAATCCCCTTTATATGTTATGAATTGTCATTACCTGATATTTGTAGAATCATTTTGTTTCCATTTCAAACACAAATGATAAATATCTACAGCTCATCGTATATTTTCGGATGAACGGTCGTTGATCGTTAACACTCTTTACCCTGCGTTATTATAACTTGTTTACTTTAAACGTGCACAGTATACGTCTTTAAAATCAAAAAAATTCTCTTGAAGATCAATCTGCCTCGCCGACCATTTCAAACCTATAACATATATTTATATTATAATTATGATTATACATTCAGACATCACATTATACACATAACTCTCCCTAGTTACGCCCGAAACTGTGAACAGTACAAATATTTTTTTTTCTCATTTAAACGGTACACGTTTTTATATTTAATTTAAATAATTAAATATTGATGGTTATGTATTATTAAAAATAAAGATATATCAAAATTGTTAATAATTTCTTTTTTCTTAGAAGTGGTGTAAT
>CM032339.1:368206-426811 GCA_019022885.1 Schlechtendalia chinensis | reverse complement strand
TCAAACAATTTCATTATTAGTGTACCTTGTGTACATTTCAATTAAATGTTCTATTGAAATTTTTGGAAATGGGTCTTCTGGTAGAATTAAAAATATCTAAAAGTTTATCCATATCATAAAGAAATTCTATTGTAGCTCTTGAAGAAAAGTCTAATTTATTACTAGCTAGGTAAGTCTTAATACCTGCTACTACACTTTGGCTAAATATTTAGGCTGCAAAAAAAACTCATTTTTTCAAATGGATTAGGGAAAATATAAGAATGTGTTAATTTGGGGACTGATCATAAATTACTTTTATGATCTTGATTGTAGAATGATATTAAATGTTTTTTTTTCAATAAGATTATTATTATATTTAAAATTATGTTGAAAAAAAATATTCCTGGTTGATTTTGATATAAATGGGAGGATCAAAGATGTAAATTATTTTATTTTCGCATACAAGGCGATAGTTACGCTGACATAGGGTTCTTGTTGTGGTTGTACAGAAGAGAAGAAGAATAAATAAATCAAGATATAAGTATATCAATCTAACAACTAACAGCGAATTGTTAAGTGCGTACGAATCGAAAAGAAATGGTGGATATTTCGAATTACAATATGCACATGTTATGTAATGTAATGGAATTACTCGGTCAGATTGGATATAAATGTAACGCGATCGCAATAATTTAATTGAATAGTTTTGTAAAAATTATTCCTGCATTATTTATTCAATTATAACACTTCTAATGATAAAATTATAAATATATTTGTTTTTAAAAAATCGTAACTGTTTATTTGTTGGGAATTTGTGTTGATTGTGTTCTTTTAATCATATACATTATAATTAATATCATTTGCTATTGAAAATCAATGCGAGTTAGAAGCTTAAAGAAACATTTCCTCGTTGACATGTTGTTTTAGCGTTCGTTCAGAGCAGTAGCAAGAATATGTTGACTCAGATATTTTGCTCGAGTGCAATCACAACAGTGACCATATTTTCACATATATTTTTGAATTAGTTTATGACGATGTTTCGATGTACTTTAAAAGCTGCAGGACAACAAACTACAATCAACTGTACAATGAGATTGGCTCAGGTTAACGTGAATCAGTGTGGTGCGTTTCAGTGTGTTTTTTATACTCCATTTTATAAGATACGCGCACAAGTGAGGAAAAAACAGTACATTTAATATGACGCGTGTAATATGTAAATGGAGGAACGTAGGATATTCTATTTACGGTGTTTGTCTTGTTCACGTCTAAATTGACATTTAAATAATAATTTTGATACGAATTCTCAATGTACTAAAATTATCGAACAACTATCGAGGTTAATATAGGCAATCCACACATATAAGTATCTTACAATGATAATTAAAAAAGATACAACCCACCATGAATCAACCATCATTATACATCAAAATTATACATAAATTATTTTCTAAATCGAAATGTTCAAAAAAGAATGAAGATACTATATGTGAAATTGATACTACACAGCGATAATAACTGTAATTTCGTATTCTGTGATGTACAGTATATACATTATATATATATTATATTTTATATATATTTTATACATTATATTTTGAATTATAATTTATTTACATTTCATAATAACGTAAATGCGTACGTATGTTTTATTGGCAAGATTAAAAATCAAATGTTTTTAAACGCAATGTACATTCTGATCACCTTTGGCAACGGAGTGTCATTTGTTTAATAATACACAATAAATTTTTCATTTTGTGTTTGAATAGGATTGTGCGAACTATATCGTCAAAGGATAACTTGAAATCGTTCAAAAACACGGCAAATTATTCATCGAAATTGAACCCAAGTGTCTTCTTATCTGAAGCTCCTGCGAGTAAGCATCACTTCTTCAAGAAGCGTATCCATTATTTTCTAAAATATACAATGTCTAGAAAGCTGACGGTGATGTGTGCAGGATGCGTAACCCATCGTTGTCCTCGTGGAACCTTCCGGGGGAAATCGCGTCCACCCCAATGACGTGATCCGATTCCCGTCGTTCAACACTCCTCGGGCAACGTTCGTCCTAGACGGAAAACATGTAAGACCTATTAACACTTTATAACATTAAAGCATCATTATTAATTTTTTATCGATAAGACACCTGTATTCTGTGAATCAAACTATCCGAATGCATAACTACACATCACACTTTATTTCGACAAACTCGAGAACAGTTAGATTAGTCACACATGGGATCTGCCCGGAATTAAAGACCATTTTCCATACCTATTTGTATCATTATTACAGACAATGGTCAAATCATCGTTATGGTAGTCGTGTACAGAATCGTGTGTGCCGCCTATACAATCGCGATGTCAAATAATTTATATGAATATTCGATGGTATTCATACACAGCGGATAACAGAATTATAATCGATATCAAAGTAAATAAATGTGTACAATATTTATGAAAAATCTGTACAGATACTAATCTGTATCGTTTTCCTGTGATGGCATACATTATATTTTTAATTTTAATTTACTTCTATTTCAAAATAACGTAAATTCATGCGTATGTTTTATTGGCAATATTTAAAATCGTTCTTTCTGGTCACCTTTGGCAACGGAGTATCAATTGTTCTATAATACACAATAATTTATTAATTTCGTATTTTGAATGCGTCCAAGCGAGCTTTAACGTCAGAGGATTATTCGAAATCATTCATAAACACGGGAATATATTCATCGAATTTTAACGCAAGTGTCTTTTTACATGAAGTTCCTGCGAGTGTGCATCACTTCATCAAGATGCGTATCCATGACTTCGTAATATCTACAATGTTTAGAAAGCTGACCGTGACGTATGCAGGAAGCGTATCTCGTAAGAAATGGCTGTATGCATCCTTGCAAGAATGGTAACATGTCGTAAGATGTATAACATAAACGCGCGTCACTCAGATGCTTAAGCGTTTTTGCCAGACACCATTAAACCTAACTAACCTAACCTAACCTCCCCTTTACAACACAAACGATTTTTCAATTTCTTTATTTTACAGATAATTAGTAAGTTATTAGTATGAGATTGTAAGACAATATTTGAAACTTGTATTCTAATCTTTTATCCGGAAAAACGATTGTCCATGAGAGCTATAGAAACGTGTCCCATTCTCTATCCCCCAATACATAGAACCACTTTTTCTCTATCTTGTTCTAACATAATGTTGTCCAAGATGTTGGAATATATATGATGACCTAAAATGAAATGAATAAAATACGATGAAGACACTAAATTTGTATGTAGAATTCGTGTATATATAGTATTAAATTGTAAAATATTAACCAGCTTTTTGTTTTTGTTAAATTTTTTCTTTAAATATAAATTTCATTTTGAAAATAGTTTTTTATTATTAGCTAAAATTCAGAAAAATTTATTGCTACATATATATTTGTACAATCCGGGAGCGTAAAATAATACTAGATCACGTTAGCAGGTTCACGCGAATTTTGGAAGATATCCAACAAGAACGAATCATACAACATATAATGACGGACATGTGCTCCTTGCCCGGAAACCTGTAGACCGTCACGTTGTCGCGTTGTTTCGTAGCGACGTGGTTAATATTGCTGCTTGTCATCGAAAATGATATTGTAAGACTTGACAATTGCGAGACTCCATTGTCGTCGGCAAGCACATCGTTGTCTTTGTGAAACTTTCCGGAGAGGATCGTCTACACTCCAAAGACGTGGTCCGATCTCCGTCGTTCAATGCTACTCGAATCTGTATTGATCGAACACAGGTATGATGCAATGACCGTTGAAAAACAATCTCGAGTTTCATGTAGTACGTAATAATTGTCCGATACGCGGTTCAGAACCCAGACAGCAACAATGATAAATAACAATATGAACGCCTTTACTCGCATATCATAACATCTCAAATCACATTTACTCGAGGCCCTCCTTTAATATCTCAAAACCCTATGAACATTGTTATCGATACGAAATTTACGAAAATTTGATCTCCATAATTCATCCTGCGCAGGTGATAGAAATTGCGTTTGCGAAATATTTGATATAATGAACGACGTAACTGCGTACATTATACTATATGTTTCGCCAAGTCTTTCGTTTTAATTTGAATAACGACTTAGTTTAGTGTTTCCATCGGTACGACATCTAACAATGGATAGTAAATAAAAACAATACAATTCCATACCTAATAACCGAAATAATATTTGTTTTCATTACCTTACTAAAAACTATAAATTATATATATAAACATACAAAACAATTAAACGATACTGTTCGAGGACAGGAAGGGCCCGTTACGCTTAAAGCTGTTCCTGTTCTGATGACTAGACGACGGTGACTTGCCAGCTGTTGCGCACACGAGTAAATTGAAGGCGAGTGCCGACCTGCACACGCGAATAAATTGGTACGCTTATGTCCATCATGAATAACGTCGCGGGTACTTCTCCCGACGGATGTGGAGCATGATCAACGACTCTTTGGATTCGAACCAGCCGACCCGTCGTCACTACGACAGGTGTTTTTGCTAGTCGGGATTGGGACCAGTTCCGGTCGCAGTGCGATAACAACGACCGTTGTACGTCAATATAATCACATATAATTACACTGGCGCGTACACTTTAAATGTTTAATAAATATTCATTTACGTTTTACAATAACAGGAATGCAATCGTATTAATTTATTAACGTTAATGACAATCGAAAGTTTTCTGCGACGTTGCAGCACTTCTTCAAGAAGCTCGTACGCATCGCCGTGAAATCTGCAATTTTAAGAAGGATAACGACGAAGTGTTTGGAATGTATATCCCGTAAGAATAGTTCGTGAGCGAATATGTTGAGATGTTGCTGTGAGTACAATGTAAACGTGCGTCGTTCGGACACAATCGTCGTTTTGCCATATATCCTGTAAATTTCGACAACACAACGAGGGTTAACTGCTATAAAATGTGGTTTCTGAAAGTGTGACCTGTCGAAGTCTATGACATCGTGGACTACGGAGTAGTAGTGACGGTGAGGGCTGACCGACCACCTAATATCGAGGGCAATTTATCGCCTGTTACATATTTGCTTGTCTCCACTAAGCTCAAAAATCGTGGTTATAGTTCCAGACGAATAGTAGTGAATTTCTCACATCGAAACCAAGGAGAAACGGCGACGGTCTAGTGATCATTGTCTGGAAATATCGGATCGACCGTCGCGTTGTCGAATTTTCTTGGTTTATTCGACGCGAACGTGCTGAAGGTGATGAATATCACCTAGGGGTTGCTGGACTACGATACCGTCATCAAGTCCATCGTTGTCAACATGGAAACTTCCGGGGAGTTCGCGTCCAACCTAGAGGCGTGATCTGGTCTTCGTCGTTCAATGCTTCTCGGCCACTTTCTTCCTTCGATCAAACAGGGGTAAGAACCAATAGTAACATCCGAAGTCTGCACTTACTCCATGCTTGAAATAACCATTTATCGTTTACATGTAGTGTTTTCAGTCGAAATCGTCAACTGCGAAAAAAGTAATGAGTCGGTTCGAGAAACGAATGCGGGTGAATGAGGTAAACCACGTTTTTGACGAAACACACCGAGAAATATTCGTAGGCGGTACCGAACTCGCAGTTTCTGTCCCAACGGAACACATCGAGGGCGCCACTCACGTCACCCCAAACATCGGACTGATCTTCGCCGAATTGTCCAGTTGCGTCGTTCTCGGCCGAATTCGTCCGAACATCGCGGAGTCGCCATCGATCGCGATGCCGATGGTGAGTTTGCCGCCACTGTTCCAGATATAATGGAACGGCTAATTATAATAATTCTTAATAATAAATAATTATTTAAGAATTTAGATCCATACGGTAATTTACTCACCTGACGCCGCGCGTAACCCGATCACTGACCGCGTAAACCTACTAGGCCGTCGGTTTCCCTCCTTTAGACACGGGTATTCGAAAGCTAAAGGTAAAAAACAAAATTGTAGCCCGATTAGTATTTTTTGATTGATAAAACACCAACTAGGTGTGAACAAAATCTTGTGTTCTCATACACTCACAACCTCATTCATTTTCCATGAATATTCGATAGTAATCATACACAGCGAATAACAGAATCATTTTCGATATCAAAAGAAATGTTTGTATATGATACGTATGAATAATTTATACGGATATCGGTGGCCACAATAAGTTAAATTGTGACTACTTAGTACGACTTGGGCTCTTTTCACAATTCTTGGTAATACATTGTAATTCAAAATCCTACGTGGGAACGCATCGTCAAATCATCACTGGTTTAATTGTAGGGATGGGATTAATCGTGTTCATTTCTATCATATACATAATATTTGATGAATTCAAAACGTTCCTTTATACATAAGAAATTAGAATTTTTTTTAATAAAACATTTCCGGGTTGCCAAGTAGTTCCGACGTTCATATGTTCAAAGCCGTAAGACGGTGCAACTAAGGTATTTGCTTAGGGCGCCATCGCAACGGGAGCGATCAACACTGAGCAATTTTTTAGAGTAATAATATCTTTTACTAAAATAAGTATAGAAAATTACACTTTTTAATAAAGTGTAAAAAGCATTAACAGTTAAGGGGACGCATGTAAGGAAATTGCCTAAGTTACTAAGACAGTTTACGTACGTTATAGTTGTGCGTATGATAATTTTACATATATATTTGTATATATATAGATATTAATATATAATATAATATATATACTAATTTGTAATATCAAATATGAATATTTGTTTATTCACATATATATGAATTTACGAGTAAAACGTGCATATGACTACAGTGGACTTACGATAACGATTTTGGTTGTTGCTAGACAACGTTGATCGCTCATAATAATAACTATAATATATAACAATCATACGCGTGCGTGCGTGAATCATTATATTTATCCTTTAAAATATAGTTCACTTTAATGTCATTATCATAAAATTATTTATGTATGTTATATTGTACATTGATATTTGTATAAAAATATTATTCAAAGTAGCATAAGATGCCTCGCAAATGTCACTGGCAGACAAGGAAAAAACGCCTTATACCAATTAAAATATTACTGTTATGATATTTTTTTAAACTTTAATTTTACTATTATTTTTTTCTAAGGATACAATTCACTATGCTAGGTAATTGGTCAATTTTTTAAATCGCAATTTTACATTCCAGAGGACTAAGTAAACTGCTATGTAAAAATCAGTTTTTATTTTTGAGTCGATTGGAAAATTTTTAACTGCAATTTAACCTCCTATACTTCATGAGTTTGAACTGGACGTCGAAAATCAACTTGATAATGTAAGACTAGTGCGGAAGAAGACAATTCTTATTCCTATTCCTGTGATTGATAAACGATATGATGTATTTTTTCACGGAACAAGAATGAAAATGAATGAACCACTTCACTGTAGACGCGAAGGTTGTACAAGTAGATATGAAGCTAAATGCACTAAATATTATGTTTGTTTATGTATGTCAAAATGTAAAACTTAACTTAACATGTGTTGAGTTACATCATGGTGTTAAATATTTCAATATTTAGATTTTTCTACTTTATATTAAAACAATAATTTTAATTTATCATACAAAAAGGATTAAAATTTATAAATTCAAATGTGTACATAATAAGTTTTTTTTCTACAGGTAGTAATACTGGACCCTTACGAATGTGAAGGTATGTTTTCTTGCACACCACGTTGAATTAATTTTCTTCAGTAGTTTTCTTAATTCATCTAATGTTTATATAGAAAATTAATGCAAGTGATATGAATCAAAAAAAATGGAAATATTGTTTTCGGTTTGTAAAATTTAATATCAACGAACATTATTAAAAATTTAATCATACATTTTTAGAAAATAAATACATAGACTGTAAAATTCAACGGATGGATTTAAAATAGATAGAGGAAATTTTATGACGGTATCTTTTCTACAATTTTATACCATTTGTTCTCACGATTGAAATTGATAAATGAAGGAAAAGGAAAATAAGATGATGATCTATCCCAAAGGTATTACACTTTTATAATGCGATTTTTTTTCATTGAATCTTTCACATGAAATGAAGAAACACACACTCGTTTTACATTATTTACAACAAAAAAAGCCTATAATAGAATGAAATTATTACACCACTTCTAAGAAAAAAGAAATTATTAACAATTTTGATATATCTTTATTTTTAATAATACATAACCATTAATATTTAATTATTTAAATTAAATATAAAAACGTGTACCGTTTATATATATAAAAAAAAAAAAACATTTGTACTGTTCACAGTTTCGGGCGTAACTAGGGAGAGTTATGTGTATAATGCGATGTCTGAATGTATAATCATAATTATAATATAAATATATGTTATAGGTTTGAAGTGGTCGGCGAGGCAGATTGATCTTCAAGAGAATTTTTTTGATTTTAAACACGTATACTGTGCACGTTTAAAGTAAACAAGTTATAATAACGCAAGGTAAAGAGTGTTAACGATCAACGACCGTTCATCCGAAAATATACGATGAGCTGTAGATATTTATCATTTGTGTTTGAAATGGAAACGAAATGATTCTACAAATATCAGGTAATGACAATTCATAACATATAAAGGGGATTATTCATAATAACACGCGAAGTTAATTCCACTGGTTCTGACGGTCTGTATAGCGTGTATTAATATACTTCTTGTAGTTCTTTTAATTTAATACGTCACGATTTTGGAAATTAGTTGATGTGCCGATGAATTCCGCTTTGTTTAATATTAGTGAAGTCTATTTTTTGAGGATATACTAATGTTATAAGGCAGTTTGATATAACATATTAGATAGTCGTATTCGCGTTAATTGTGTTCATCAAGTGTGAATATCTGAATTCTGCAAATAAGGGTACAAGATCGCGGCTCAGTGCTGGTGGTCTTTTGACGACGCATAGTCCGACCAAATTCGTATTCGTATTCGTAGGTTTAATTAAAAGAAAGTTCGGTACAAGGATGATGTCAAATTTAATATCACAAAAATGATGTCAAACTTATTCTTCATTGACTATACATATTTCAGTTTAGGACTAGTACATTAAATACTAATAAATTCAAAATTCAACTCATCTAGGGGGTTAAGGATTTGAAAACGATCTAAGAATAGAAAAAATCGCCTAGCCCAAACCATTAATGCTGTTAGTATGAAGTGTCGTCAGTAGTTTTGCATTATGATTTAGATACCCAATAGGAAAGAATTTTCAAAAAATAGGAAAAGGGATTAACATAGTCGTTATAAAATACGTAAAATTCTCAACACTATAGCAAACCAAGTTGCATTGAGTTGCTTTTGATTAAAAAATTTTTTTAAGAATAAAAATTTATTTCAAACGTATCTTCCTAACATAGTTTAAGATACTTCATGTAACGTGATATGTCTTGTTAGGCCAAAGTGGGTGTTATGTTGAACCCCATAACACCCTTGAACACACTCATACATAAAAATACGTATAACCCGTTATATGTTTAAAACCCTCGCCACCTTTTTCTCACTAATGCTCTCCACCGTCGCCAGGCGTGTGTATTTCTTTAAGATATCACAAGCGTCTATAACAAACAAATCGCCATGGTTTCCACGTGAACTGGAAACACTATCGTCGCGGACCGACGGATGTGTCTCTCATTCAATAACCAACGGTGACCCGTTATTAACATAAACATTTTTTTTTCCAAACTCGTACTATTTTCATATACATTTATTCTTTATTATTTGCTTTCTACATTTATATACGTTGATTTACGTTGTTGCATTTTAAGTTTTTTCAATTTTTTTCATAATTTTTTTTTATCGTTGAATTTTCACAATTTCTTTTTTGTTTTAAAGGTTTTTTTGTATTTGATGAAGGATATGATGATAGAAGATGCGAGACAGGTAGTATACAACATGTTTAATTACGCTATTCATTCCATCCATTGTCTGTATGCGTAATTATATTTATTCAAAAACAAATGTATCCTTTCGGCTTGTTTGTTGTCTGTTACCTAGTCTGTATATACGATTGAATTTCAAAACCGTGTTCGCGATATTACTGTTTATTAGACTATGCGACATTGAATCCGCTATGAAAATGAAAAATTTGATTTTGTACTTTTGACTTATATATACGAATACGAAACCCCCTCTTGGAACTCACCTTGTCGCGGTGAGGGGGCTTGATCGGTCGTTCGATGAAGCTTAGTGCTATGCCAACGGTGGTGTATTCCACCAGCAGGGTCTCCCAAGTTGGACAGGACTAAGCTGAGAACGACTCGACTAAGAGTTCTGAGCCGGCCCTTACTTTAATTAGTTGGGGTCGGTAAGGCTGGAGGGAGCCTGCTTGCAGTAAGCAAATCCCTGCCGACCTGGCGGTTAGGTATAAAACGCAGAGAGAGTCACTCATAAAAACTATATATGAAGTCAATATACGGATGTTTTGTTACCGCCCCAGGGTCATCGGAACCCCAGGGGTCGGCAGTAGTGGGTGGATCCGGGGTAAAATCCGGATCCAACGTAGCGGACTCACTAAGGTCGTCATCAAGCAACCGCGAGGACACGGGGGTGGTCTACCAGGCCCCCGTCGTTCTATTCGCAACTGGTAACATAAACTGCCCGTTCGTCGGGCCGAGATGCCTGTGGCCATGTCCACCGGACTGCATGTGTCCGGGAGAGTGTCCAATGGACATGGCCGTGTCAGGAGAAGTGTCCATGGACTTTGATACGACCGACGCCGAATCAGAAGACGAGTCCATGGACATTGAAGTGGTCGACGCCGAATTAGAAGACAAGTCCATGGACATTGAAGTGGTCGTCGCCGAATCAGAAGACGAGTCCATGGACATTGAAGCGGTCGACGTGGAGTCAGGAGACGTTTTTATGGACTTCGAATCGATGGACGTGGAGTCAGGAGACGTCTCCATGGACTTCGATGCGTTTGACGCAGAGTCAGGAGACGTCTCTATGGACTTCTAGGCTGTCGATTCGGAGTCAGAAGGCGTCTCTATTGACTCGTACGTGTTGCACATAGAGTAAGGAGACGTCTCTATCGACTTTGCGGTGGGCGACGCGGAGTCAGGAGATGTCTCTATAGACTCGTACGTGTTCGAGACGGAGTAAGGAGACATTTCTATGGAATTTGCGGCGATCGACGCGGAATCAGGAGCGATGGACGTCGACGAGCCCGATTAGGGCCCTCCATTCTACAATTGGCATTATAACACGACAATGACAGCGTACATATACAATGTGATCCGTCCGAATTCACGGACTTGTTCATGTACGAAACCGGCGATTTCGAAAATGAACCTGAATCCAGCGACGGATTTATAATTATTGTTTAAAGGATTTGGTAACAAAATTAAGATGAACGATTATATCTTGCGTGATGTATAAAGATTAGATATATATCATGTGACACTGAAAAGAATTCGGAGAAGAAGGAAATATAAGTCAAGACATAAGTACGTAAAACCAACATAGAGATTTGGCTTAAAATGATATAAAACAACTCATACGTGTGAACGAGTCGAAGAAGTAGTGGTGGAAATTATGAATCATAATATGAATATGATATGTTATGTCATTGAATTATACGGTCAGATTGTATATAAATGTAACACGTTCAGAATAAATTAATTGAATTGTTTGTAAATATAATTTCGTCAATATTTATTTGATAATAACACAACAAATTATTACGATATGTATTTCATAAAGTTATAACCGTTTATAAGTCGGGAACCAGAATTGATTTTGAACATTTCATCATAAACATGACAATTAAAATTTTCTTATGTTGATAATAAATTCGAGTTTCTTTTGAAGAATCATTTCCACGTTGTTAAGTAGTTTCACCGTTCGTATGAATATAGCTGTAACAAAAATGTGATGACTATGATATTTTGCCTCGAGTGCAATCACCAAGGTAACCCTATTTTCATATACATTCTTGAAATTGTTTATGACGATGTATCGAGATACTTGAAAGAGCTGCAAGACAACAACCTACAATCAACTGTACGATGAAATTCATTCAGGTAAACGTGAACTAGCGTGGTGCGTTTCTGTGCGTTCTTTTTACTCCATTTCACAACATAACTGGCATAAACGAGAGAAATAATACAGTGTAATGTGACGCGTGTAATATGTAAATGGATGTACGTGGGATATTTTATTTACGGTGGTTAACCTGTCTACGTCAAAATTGACATACAAAATAATCACGATACGAATTTTAAATGTACTAAAATCATCGTACAAGCGTTGAGGCGACCTTTAGACATTCAATATGATTATGTATCTTACAGCAATAAGTCAAAAAAAACAAATACCTCAACTATGAATCAATTATAATAATACATTAAATTTAAATATATAAACAATTGATTTTTTAGAGTGAAATGTTCAAAGAGTCATGAAATACCATATGTAAAATTAATCCAACGCAGCGATAATAACCGTGTTTTCGTATCCTATGATGTCATATATTAAATTTTTAATATCCGAATTTATTCCCATTTCATAATTACGTAGGTGCATGCGTATGTTTTATTGGCAAGAAAGAAAATCAAATGTTTTTAAACGCAATGTTACATTCTGGTCACCATTGGCAACGGAGTATCAATTGTTTAATAATACACAATAAATTCTTCATTCCATATTTGAATGCGGACATGCCAACTTTAAATCGTGTAAATCGAAATCGTACATAAACACGCGAAATTATTCATCGAAATTGAACGCAAGTGTCTTCTTATCTGAAGTTCCTGCGAGTATGCATCACTTCTTCAAGATGCGTATCCATGACTTCGTGAAATCTACAATGTTTAGAAAACCGACGGTGAAGTGTGCAGGATGCGTATCCCGTAAGAAATGGCTGTATGCAAGGATGGTAACATGTCGTAAGATGTATAACATAAAAGTGCGTCACTCGGATTCATTCGCGTTTTTGGCCATACACCATTAAATTTATAATAAATGCACAGAATGTAAGAAACTCGATGTTACCGAGATTGCATTACTTTGCAAACATAAGAAACAAGTACGTATCCCATACCTTTTACCCCTCTACCAAACAAACTATTTTTTTTTTTTTTTTTTACAGATAATTAGTACGTAATTAGTATGAAATTGTGAGAGCTATAGAAACGTCGCCCAAGCTCTGACCCCCAACACATAGAACTACTTTTTCTCTATTTTACTTTAATATAACGTTGTCTAAGATATTGGAAGATCTATGATGACCTAGAATGAAATGTATAATTTATCATGAATACACTAACGTTTCATGTGGAATTCGTGTGTATATAGTATTAAATTGTAAAATATGAACCAGCATTAATTTTTGTTTAATCATTTTTAAATTTAAATTTTTTTTGAAAATTGGTTTTTATTATTAGCTAAAATTTAGAATAATTTATTGCTACAAATATATTTGTACAATCCGGGAGCATAAAATAATTCTAGATCACGTTAACAGGTCCACACTGATTTTGGAAGATATCCAACAAGAACGAATCATACGACATACAATGACGGGCATATGCTCCTTGCCCGGAAACATAAGATAGACCGTCACGTTGTCGCGTTGTTTCGTAGCGACTCGATGACTATTCCTGCTTTTCATCGAAAATTCGCGAGACTGCAATGTCGTCGGCAAGCCCATCGTTGTCTTTGTAGAATTTCCGGAAGAGATCGTGTCCACTCCAAAAACGTGGTCCGATCTTCGTCGTTCAATACTACTCGGAAAACGATCTGTATTGATCGAACACAGGTATGATGCAATACCTGTGAAAAAACGAACTCGAGTATCATGTAGCACGCAATATTTTTTTCGATACGCGGTTCAGAACCCAGACAACAACAATGATAAATAACAATATGAACGCCTTTACTCGCACATCACAACATACCAAATCACATTTCCTCGAGGCCCTCGTTTAGTATCTCAAAACTCTATGAACATTGTTATCGATACGAAATTGACGAAAATTTCTCCATAATTCTTCCTGCGCAGGAGATAGAATTTGCGAATGCGAAATATATGAAATCATGAACGACGTCACTGCGTACATTATACTATATGTTTGGCCAAGTCTTTCGTTTTATTCATTTTGAATAACAACTAAGTTTAGTGTCTCCGTCGGTACGAGGTCTAACAATGGATAGTAAATAAAAACAATTTTATACGTGATAAAAGTATTAATATTTGTTTTCATTACCTTACTAAAAACTACAAATTATATATATATATATATATATATATACATACAAAATAATTAAATAATACCGTTCGAGAAGGAATGGAAGGGCCCGTTACGCTTAAAGCTGTTCCTTTTCTGATGACTGGACCACGGTGACTTGCCAGCTGCTGCAAACACGAGTAAATTGAAGGCGAGTGTCGACCTACACACGCGAATAAATTGGTACGCTTATGTCCATCATGAATATCGTCGCCGGTACTTCTCCCAACCTATGTGGAACAAGAACAACGACTCCTCGGATTCGAACCAGCCAACCCGTCGACACTACGACAGGTGTTTTTGCTAGTCGAGAGTGTGACCAGTTCCGGTCGCAGTGCGATAACGGCGACCGTTGTACGTGAATATAATCATTTGCACTGGCGCGTACACTATAAATGTTTAGTAAGAATTCATTTACGTTTCACAATAACAGAAATGCAATCGTATTAGTTTATTAGCGTGAATGACATTCGAATGTTTTCTGCAAAACTGCAGCACTTCTTCCAGAAACTCGTCCTCAACGTCGTGAAGTCTGAAACGCTCAGAATGATAACGACGAAGTGTTTGGTATGTGTATGCCGTAAGAAATGGTCGTGAGCGAATATGTTGAGATGTTGCGGTGAGTACAATATAAACGTGCGTCGTTCGGACGCAATCGATGTTTTACCATATACCTTGAAAACATCGACAACAAAACGAGGACACTGCTATAAAATGTGGCTCGGAAGTTGCACCGTGTCTAAGTCTACGATAACGCGGACTACGGAGTCACCGGTGGAAAAAGTAAGGGTTAACCGAATAGCCAATATCGAGGACAATTTATCGCCTGTGACCTATTTGCTCTCTCCACTAAGCTCAAAAATAGCCTTTGTAGGTCCAGACGAATAATAACGAAATTCTCACATCGAATCCAACAAGAGACGGCGACGGTTTTGTGATCCTTGTCTGGAAATATCGGATCGACCGTCGCGTTTTCGAATTTTCTTAGCCTATACGGCGCCAATGTGCTGATGCAGGGACAATTGATGAATATCACCTAAGGGTTACTGGACTACGATTTCGTCGTTAAGTCCATCGTTGTCAACTTGGATCCTTACGGGGAAATCGCGTCAAGTCAAAACGTGTGATCTGGTTCTCGTCGTTCAACGTTCCTCGGCAACTTTCGTCGTTGATCGAATAGGGGTGAAATCCAACAAGATCATCCGAAGTCTGCAATTTCATTTTTGAAATAACCATTCATCGTCTACACATCATTTTTACAGTCGAAATCGTCAACTGTGACAGAACGTAAAGAGTCGGTTACGAGAAACGAAAGCGTGTGAATGAGGTCAAACACGTTGCTGACGAAAAACGCCGAGAAAGATTCGTATACGGTACCGGACTTACACTGTCAGTCCCGACGGAACACATCGAGAGTGCCACATACGTCACCCCAAAACTGATCTTCGCCGAATTGTCTCGTTGCATCGTTCACGGTCGAATTCGCCCGAACATCGCGGAGTCGCCATAGTTCCTCGTGACCACCAGCGGTTGCTGGATCGCGATGCCGATGGCGAGTTCGCCGTCGCCGTTCCAGACAATTGGCAATTAACTCTCTTGCCGTCATGTGCTGCCTGATCACTGACAATGGATCCTACTCGGCCGGCGGTTGCCCTCCATCAGACATGGGTATTTGAATGCTAACAGCAAAAAACAAAATTATAGACCGATTATTGTTTTTTTATCGATAAAACACCTGTATCCGGTGAATTAAAATTTGCAAAAAGCAATTCTTCACGTTACACATCACACATTATTTCAGCAAACTCGAGTACGGTTACTTTAGTGGCATATTGGATATGCTCGGAATAAAGAGACCGTTTCCCATACTTACTTGTATCATGAAAAAACAATTTACATTTCATTCGAAATAAATATATAAGAAACAAGTATTATTTTCAGGTGGGACCTTCAATGAACCACGTTCAATAAGGACAACGTCTCTGTTTCGGTAGCTACAAAAAAATTACACGGTTATATTTCATCCAAATATTACGTTGCTTTATTCCTTCATTGTGGACTGTATTCTTTAATCGCGACCGTACGACTGCATAGGAAAGACGTATGAGCGTACGCGGTGTCGACCCAATTATCGTTATCGTTCGATATTAATAACTTAAATGAAATTACGAAGGTCGGCCCCGATAAGCAGCATAAAATCTTTCCTACGCAACATACCGCCGCCCTTGAAACATCGTTTTCAACAAATCTGCTAATATAAATAAATAACTTTAAGAAATCATACAAACATCCAAAACATAAATAAATAATAATAATAATAATAACAATACTAAATGAAGAAAGAAAAAAAAATCATTTTTACAATATATAATACAAATGTGTAAAGAAAAATGAAATATAAATAAATAAATAAATAAACAAATATACGTGTAGAAAAATACAATTTGTCGATTAATGTCGACTTCTATTCAAATAAGAGAAAAAAAAAAAAAAAAAATTCAATTACAATATTATAATTACTACGCGACATTTCCTTCAAACGGCAAGGGACATAGTTTTCGAACAGCGCGTTTTGTTTCCCCATTCTCGGTTTTTACTACCGCCGCTCGGATTACACCATCATCACCGTAATTCACCTCTTTTACACGCCCAATTTTCCATTTCAAAGGCGGGAGGTTATCCTCTTGTATCAGGACCACTGTTCCGACGTCCAACTTTGGTCCCTTTTCACTGGTCCATTTCACTCTCTCTTGCAGTTGATGTAAATATTCGCAGCTCCATCGTTTCCAAAGAATTTGAGCATATTGTTTTATTCGTCGCCAACGGTCTAAGCGGTTTATGGGGATGTTGGTTTCATCTCTTTCTGGTATGGCCATTAACGAGTCTCCAATGAGGAAATGGCCAGGTGTAAGGAAGGTTAAGTCGGATGGATCGGAAGACATTGCTGTCAAAGGTCGTGAATTTAAACAAGCCTCTACTCTAGTGAGTATTGTACATAATTCCTCGAAAGTTAGGTATGACTCCCCGAGTACCCTTTGTAATAGACCCTTCATCGATTTTATGGCGGATTCCCACAAGCCTCCAAAATGAGGCGATCGTGGGGGTATAAATCGCCACTCTATTAATTCTTGCGCCAAATACTGCTTTATTGTATCTTGGCGTTCCTGAGAGCAAAGAAGTTGATAAATCTCCTGGAGCTGTCGATTTGCTCCAACGAAATTCGTTGCATTATCTGAATAAATTGTAGTACATTTACCCCTTCTGTCGAAAAATCGGTTTAATGCATTTAAGAACGATTTTGTGCTTAAATCTATCACTATTTCTATGTGTACAGCTTTCGTCACGAAACACACAAATATACATATGTAGCCCTTTGTTGTCGCTGCCTTGCGTCTTAAACTTTCCTTTATTGTTATGGGGCCCGCAAAGTCTATTCCGCAAATTTTGAATGCCCGAGATTGCGCTTCCACTCTATCTCTTGGTAAATTACCCATAATCGGTTGTACTATCACTGGTTTAAAACGAAAACATTTCACGCAGTGATACACAGTATTTCTTGCTATGTTTCGCGCATTCAAAGGCCAATATTTTAATCGAATAGATGATATAATTGCTTGTGGTCCACCATGTAACAAATGTAGGTGTTCTCGTTGAAACAATAATTTAGTATATATACAATCTTTAGGTAATACAATCGGGTGCTTTTGAAACACATCTAACGAACTAGCATTTTTCAATCGCCCTCCGACACGTATTAGACCGCTTTCATCAATGAAAGGTCTTAATCGAAAGAGTTTACTTTTGGATGATACTTGCGCCATTTTTGCACTTAATTCGACCAATTCTCTATAGAAATGTTCCCCTTGTATTCCTTTAACTAATCGCATATCTGCATCGTTTAATTCGGTCGCCGTTAACGGACCGATTACATAGGTTTTCTTCACTACTCTATTAAAATATCGTAAGCAATAAGCCACTATACGTATAATTTTATTCAATGACGAATATTTTGTATATATATTAAACTCGTTTGTCAGAACACCCGAAAATTCAGCTATCGGTTTAGCCTCAGGGATATTTTCCCAGTTTAATTCCACACTTAAATTCTTATTTTCCGACGGCCATTCTTTCTCGTTCATGCACAACCACGTTGGTCCGTACCACCATAACTTCATATTAAATATTTGAGACGCGTCACAACCACGCGATATTACATCCGCAGGGTTTTCGAAGCCACGTATGTGATACCAATCGGTAATAGCGGATAAATCTTGTATTTCTCCGACCCTATGCGCCACAAAGGTTTTCCATTTTTTTGATGAGGACGAAATCCATGCAATTGTAATACTGGAATCAGACCAAAAATATTTCCGGTCTATTTTCATTCGTAGTTTTGGGACCACTCGATATTGCATCCGTGCTAATAATAGTGCAACACATAACTCCAACCTTGGAAGAGAGATGGTTTTTAAAGGTGCCACCTTTGACTTGGCACAGATAAGCCTCACTGTACAATCTCCCGACTCATCAGTACATCTCAAAAAAAGACTGGCGCCATAGGCTTTCGTTGAGGCGTCTGCAAAACCATGAATTTGAAGACTAGTAACTCTTTTATTACTCAGAACCAACCTTGGAATTTCTAATTTATTTAATAAGGGTAAACAATTTCTATATTTCAACCATTTTTCGGTCATTTCCTCAGGCAATTTTTCGTCCCAATTTATCCGTAATTGCCATAAACTTTGTAAAAACATTTTCGCCTGTATCACTACAGGACCGACTAAACCCAATGGATCAAAGATCGTTGCAATATCTGATAATATCTGACGTTTATTTATCACCGCATGATCTTCAGTATATTCGCCTACTTTATAACGTAGCATGTCAGCACTAGGATCCCAATATAATCCTAAAATCTTTTTAGTCGTAGTGTCGAACTCGTAAACACCAGACTTTATATCCTCGTTGTCGTCCAGAACATCAGCAACAATGCTATGTTCATTTGAGGACCATTTTCTAAGCTCGAAACCCGCTTGACTCAGCACTGCTATAACCTCGTTTCGTAAATGCAAGGCTCCTTCCTTCGTCGCAGCACCACCCAAAAAATCATCCATATAGAAATTTCCTTTTATCGCTTCGTATACTATTGGATAATCACTTTTCGATTCCGCTAACTTTTCCAAACATCTTGTGGCGATAAATGAGGCTGGAACTGTACCGTACGTTAATGTGGTAAGACGATAAATTTGCAGTGGCATATTAGGATCTGTTCGCCACAATATACGTTGATAATCGCAATGTTCTTTTACCACTCGAATTTGCCTATACATTTTAGAGATATCGGCAGAAAGCACATATCCATAAGTCCGGAAACGCGATAGTATATAAAGTAATTCGTCCTGTATTACGGGTCCCTTTAATAATGTGTCATTTAAACTGCTACCAGACTCTGTTTTGCATGATGCATCAAAGACGATTCTTACTTTAGTCGTAGTACTATTTTCATTAAATACCGCGTGATGCGGCAAATAACACGTCTTTCCGTCTATTTCGATTTCTTCATTATTTACTCGTTCCATATGCCCTAATGTTTCATATTCCTGCATAAACTTTATATATGCTACTCGTAATTTATCATCTTTTTGTAGTCGTTTTTCAGTTGCCAACCATCGACGCTTTGCTATATTGTACGATTTTCCTAATTCTGGTTTATCCATAATCGATTTGAATGGTAGGTGAACTACAAATCTGCCGTTTTCGTCTCGTACCACTGTTTGTTCAAAATGGACTTTGCAACGTTTCTCTTCCATTGTCATCGGTGATAGTTTACCCATTTCTTCCAAACGCCAAAATGAAGCAATCAAATTTTCCAAATTTATGTCCGTATCGGTGAGTACTGTATGATAAACTGCGCTAAATGTCTTATCACGAATGTGTTTCTCTTCCATCTTCACTGGTCCGGCTACAATCCATCCAAAACGTGTCTCTTGGAATATTGGTCCGGTGGGTGTCGGTTTGATTTTACCAATATCTAAGATTTCATAAAAATATTCCGCGCCGAGTAACAAATCTAATTTCTGGGAACGTTGAAAAGCAATATCCGCTAAATTAATTCCATTAGGAATAGTGCAGTTTTCTATATTTCTTGACGGCATATAATTCGTTATTTTGTCTACTACCAAACATTTCAACGTCAAGTTAAAATTATTAAAACGCGATGAAATAGAGACGTCTACAGAGTGAGATATCGGTCGTCCAGCGCCACTGACACCTATTATTGTATGATATACACGGTTTCGTTTTAACCGTAATACTTGTACCATATTTTCTGTAATTAAATTACATTGTGAACCGGAATCTAACAGCATACGACAATTTGTTTGTTTACCATCTAAACCTTTTATATATACTTCCGCTGTTGACAATAATATTTGATCGAGTTGTTTCACCGCCGTGTGAGCGCTTACAGACGTAATTAGGTGTTCTTCCGTATTTTCATTTGAATTTTCGAAACCGTCATCTTTCTTCTTTTGTGTCAAATGTAACAACGTGTTGTGGGGTTTGGAACATTTAAAACAGTATTTTGCTGTACATTTTTTATTTCCATGCTGTCGTAGACAAATCTTACACAATTTTAATTCACTAATTTTTTAATTCTTTTCGATTATAGGTAAAGCAATTAAAGTCGGACATCGATATATCGTATGTGGTAATTGGCATATATAACACTTTATTTCAGAACTTATCATAAACGACGTCGATTTATGGTTATATTTTTTTGTCACAATGTGTCCCGACAATCCCCCGCTTATAACCGTCCGCGTGTTCAGATATTTTGTGGCCTCGATTGCCTCCAATATTTTAAACCGTTTTTCCAAGAATGTCATTAAATCAGTTACTTTTGTGATCTCATCATTTGAAACACTCTTTTCCCATTCCTGTAATGTCCTTTTGTCGAGTTTTGTACAAATTAAATGCGTTAATAGAGGACCCCAGTCATTCGGGTTTTGTCCTAACGATTCCAATGCTCTCATATGACCCGATAATACGTCCGTAAAATTTCGAAGCTTTATCGCCGATTCGTTTTGCATCGAATCCATATCAAACATCGATTTAACATGTGTTTGCACTAATACTTTTGAATTATTATACCTTGCATTCAATATTCCCCACGCCACTTCATAATTATTCGAGGTCGTTTCCAAACATTTAATTGCGTTTAACGCGTCTCCTGATAATGCAGAACGAAGATAAAAGAACTTTTGTATAAGAGATAAGCCTGAGTTATTGTGAATCAATGCCGAAAATATATCGAAAAACGATGACCACTCTAGATAATTCCCATCGAATACAGGTACATTTAAAGCTGCCAATTTTACGTGCGATGTCATATTATATTCTTTTATTTCCGAATTTCGCATTCCAAATATGCTTGTATTTTCTTGATCCAATATACTCCTTTTATCCACCTGTAGAGTTACAATTTTATTTGCTTCTACTATTGCTTTAAAATATAAGTTTTCAAAGTCTTCGCGGTATTTCATATGTGCGCTAGAATTTATTTCGTCACCTAATTCCAACGCCGTTTGAACCTGATCAAATTCATTCCATACTTCTTCAAGTTTTTCTTTTCTTAAAACAACTTGATCTCGGTCCATATTTTCGTTTTGGATGTACGTTAAAAACCTTGTGACTGTACCTTTAAGTTGGCCACGTCTTGCGATTAAATTTACTTCGTCACCCATCTTTATTATAATGCGAATTTATTACTATACTAATAAATCTATCTGCTCACGATACTATCACGACTTAATAATTTCCGATTCTATAACGATTTTGCACTACGTAATACTCACTCAGTGAAAACCCATGAAACCGAAAATATTATTTTTAATTAGAGACTCTTACTTTTAGGCTCTCGCTGCTGAATTGAAGACCGATTGGTTAGCTTCTTCGATAGTTCGATACTTTTGTTATATTTACGACGATTTTGTATATTTTTAATATACTAATATACGTGTACGATATTATATGCACATTAATATACGCTTAAAGTCACTATGATCCGCGTGCCTATACTACTTCGAACGCAATATGCCGATTGCTTATTACGTTATACGCGATACAATTTGAAGGAACAAAACTAAATAAAACTATCCGGAACGATGGACCATGTTTCGGTAGCTACAAAAAAATTACACGGTTATATTTCATCCAAATATTACGTTGCTTTATTCCTTCATTGTGGACTGTATTCTTTAATCGCGACCGTACGACTGCATAGGAAAGACGTATGAGCGTACGCGGTGTCGACCCAATTATCGTTATCGTTCGATATTAATAACTTAAATGAAATTACGAAGGTCGGCCCCGATAAGCAGCATAAAATCTTTCCTACGCAACAGTCTCAAAATGCAAACATTTTTACAAGCGATAGTGCGTCCGAAAAAAAATTTCTTCCGATGTCTACATATCAATATTGGTACGCCGAACCAATAATATAGATACTATTATAGAATTTATTATTTTTATAAGCCTTAAACTATTAAATATTTTTACGTACATTGTCCGTTTTAGACTTTTAAATTTTTTTAACAATAATAATAAAAAACTAAATCGGTTTTCAATACATTTCTTTAATAATATTTATAAACTATTATTACAGCCAAAGGTCAGAACAAAGTAATGGTAGTCGTGAACAGAAACTTGTGTCCTGATATAGTCGCGACGTCAAATAATTTACATCAATATTCAATAGTAAGCATATACGGCGAATAACAGAATCGTTTTCGATATCAAAGTAAATAAATGTATGCGATGTGTATGATTAATCTGTATGGATTTCAGTGGCCACAAATGAATAACTCGTGACTATTTGTGCGCATTTCCGGGTGTTCAAGTACTACCACCGTTCGTATGATCAGAGGCATAGGAAGGATATGGCGATTAAGGTTTTTTGACATACCTAAGATGCCTAACGTATTTTCCTCAAGCGCCATCGCAACGGGCGAAAAAACATTTTATTACTATTAGTTATTCTTATAATGTAAATTAAAAACATTAAAAATGTTCTTTTCTTCTATTAAGCCTGGCGACGAATTCATCGATAATTCCATCATTTGAAATCTTTCTTGCAAGTTCGTGTTTTATTGATAGAAATTATATGCTTGGCAATTGGTCATATTTTTTAATCGAAATTATAAATTCGAGAGGACTGTGTTAACAGCTATGTATAATTCTTTTTTTATATTTGGATCTAGATTGGAAAATTTATAACTGCAGATTTACCTCCTATATTTCATGAATTTGAACTGGACGTCGAAAATCAACTTGATAAAGAAAGACTAGTGCGTAAGAAGTCTATGCCTATTCCAATTCTTGGAATTGATATACGATATGACGTATTTTATCACGAAACAAGAATGAGACTGAAAGAACCTCTTTACTGTAAACGCGAAGGTTTTACAAGTAGATCCGAAGTTATATGCACTAATGTAATGTATGTTTGTGTATGTCAAAAATGTAAAACCTAACCTAATCTGTATTGACTTATATCATAGTGTTAAATAATACTATATTAAGATTTTTCTTGTTTTTATTAAGTCAATACTTTTGATTTTATCATACGAAAATAGATTATTGTTTATAAATTCAAAATAAGTTCGTAATATTTTTTTTTACAAGTAGTAAGACTAGACTCTTATAAATGTAAGGTTTCTCGCTACTCACTTTAAATTAATTTTTTTCGATAATTTCTTTAATTCATCAAATTTTTATATAGAAAAGTTATGCAAGTTATATGAAAAAAAAATGAAAATATTGTTTTTGGTCTGTAAAAGTAAATATCGATGGACAATTTTCAAATTTCAATTATAATTATTCAGAAAAAAAAATACATAGACTATAAATTGCAACGAATAATTGATGGAATAGTTGAAGGAAATTTTACGACGGCATATTGTATATAAATTCTTACTATTTGCTCTCACGTTCATAACGAACGAAGAAAAATGAAAAGTAATGGGTGACGTGAAGATCTACACCCAAAAGTTTTAATAAATATATATATATATTTAAAATTAATATGAAAACATGTACAGTTTATATAAAAAAAAATATATTTATAGTGTTCACAATTTCGGGCGTAACCAGGGAAAGTTTGGTGTTTAATGCGTGGTCCGAATGTATAAACATAATTTTTAATATAAATATTTATTATAGATTTGAAATGGATGGCGAGGCAGATTGATTTTCTAGAGAATTATTTTGATTTTCAAGATGCATACTGTGCTCTTTATTGAAGTAAACAGGTTATAATAACGCGAAGTGAAGACTGTTAACGATCAACGACCGTTCATCCGAAAATAAACGATGAGCTGCAGATATTTATCAACTCTGTTTTGGAATGGAAACAAAATGATTCTACTAATATCCGGTAATAAAAATTCATAACGTATAAGGGGTAATATTCATAATATCACGCGACATTGAATCCTCTGGTTCTGACGGTCTGTCTTTCGTGTTTTTATATATTTCTTTTGTCTCTTTATTTAATACGTCGTGATTTTGAAAATTAAGTCGATGTGCTGAAGAATTCCGATATCATTAAGATTAGTGCAGTCTATTTTTTCGATGATATTTCTAAAATTAAAAGGCAGTTTGATATAATATATTAAATAGTCGTATTCGCCTTAGATGGGTTCAACGTGAATATCTGAATTCTGCAAGTAAGGGTACGGGTCCGCGGCTCTGTGCTGGTGGTCTTGACGACAAGGAATCCGACTGTATTCGAATTTTTATCTTTAACTACATGGTTATTCTTTCATCATTATCTAATTACTCATATTAAAATATTATCTTGATCAGTATAATCCTGTATTATACTATTTAATTTTGAAGCTCTATTTTGTAAATTTTCTGATGGTAAAAAAATTTAGGGTTTCAAATTGATTTAAATTTGAAAAATATAATTACAAATACAATATAGTTTAATAAAATAAAAAATATTAAGTATGGGTTAAATTTAAAAAAATTTTAAGGAAATTTCATATTTAAAATCAATAATAAAATGGTAAATTTTTATTTTTTTTTAGTTTTTTGAGACTCGGCAAATTTGGTAGAATATAAAAATGTTTATGATAGTATCAGCAATGATTTATTTCTACCAGTTTAATGTAATATATAGATTTTTACAGTAATTTACATTTATAACACCTAATATGAACAAAAAGGGAAAAAGGTATCTAAATGGTAGATATAGAATACGTAAAATACAAAACACTAAAGCAAACCAAGTTGCTATGTCGCATATAAAATTATATTTTAAAATAAAAAATATGTTATATGTCTTGTTAGGCCAAAGTGGATGTGGTGTTAAACCCGATATCCCCCTTCAACACATGCATACATAAATGTATGACGATAAATATACATATAACCCGTTATATGTTGAAACCCACTCCACCATCTTACCACTCGTACCCAAGACC
Source organism: Schlechtendalia chinensis (assembly GCA_019022885.1). Classification (NCBI taxonomy): domain Eukaryota; kingdom Metazoa; phylum Arthropoda; class Insecta; order Hemiptera; family Aphididae; genus Schlechtendalia; species Schlechtendalia chinensis. The sequence continues at coordinate 401,088 of CM032339.1, read as the reverse complement.
GTAGTCAGGTGTGTAAATTTCGTTCGGATAACACGCGTGGCATTATTAAAAAATCGCCATGGTTTCCGCACGAACTCGAATCACTATTCTCGCGGACCGAAAGATTTGTCTCTCATTCAATAACCACCGTTGACCGGATATTAATATAAAACTTTTCTTATAACAATCTTATAACATTTTTTTCCATTATTATTTTTACTCGTTGGATTTTCTCAATTTCTTTTCTGTATAAAAGATTATTGTATTTGCTAAAGGATATGATAGCAGATGTGAGACAGGTAATATACAATATGTTTAATGACGCTAATTTTCCGTTGTAATTTAGTTTATAATATTTATTCGATAAAAAATCTATCCTTTTCGGCTTGTTTGTTGTCTGTTACCTAGTCCGTATATACGATTGAATTTCAAAACTGTGTTCGCACTATAACAGTTTATTATGTTATATTAAACCTAAGTAACAATATAACATTATAGCGCCTTAGGTCGGATACTCAAAGAAAAAAAAAATTAAAATCGTTGTGTTGGCATGACATTTATTACGATAAATTGTATCGGAGAGAGGTTGTTTTAGATAGATTTACAAAGCGTCTACTTATCACGCGCATGACGTATGGAATGTAATTTGAAATTAATACGATATATCAGGTTTCTATTATAGAATATTGTAATGAGTAGCTAGTAAATGGGTTTCCTTCCGCTATGAAAAGTAAAATATTGTTTTTGTACTTTTAACTTATATATACGAATACGAAACCCCCTCTTGGAAACTCACCTTGTCGTGGTGAGGGGGCTTGATCGGTCGTTCGATGACGCTTAGTGCTATGCCAACGGTGGTGTATTCCACCAGCAGGGTCTCCCAAGTTGGACAGGACCAAGCAGAGAACGACTCGACAAAGAGTTCTGAGCCGGCCCTTACTTTAATTAGTTGGGGTCGGTAAGGCTGGAGGGAGCCTGCTTGCATTAAGCAAATCCCTGCCGACCTGGCGGTTAGGTATAAAACGCGGAGAGAGTCACTCCTAAAAACTAAATATGAAGACAATTTACAGATGGTTTGTTACCGCCCCAGGGTCATCGGAACCCCAGGGGTCGGCAGTAGTGGGTGGATCCGGGGTAAAATCCGGGTCCAACGTAGCGGGCTCACTAAGGTCGCCATCATGCAACCGCGAGGACACGGGGGTGGTCTACCAGGCCCCCGTCGTTCTATTCGCAACTGGTAACATAAACTGCCCGTTCGTCGGGCCGAGATGCCTGTGGCCATGTCCACCGGACTGCATGTGTCCGGGAGAGTGTCCAATGGACATGGCCGTGTCAGGAGAAGTGTCCATGGACTTTGAAACGACCAACGCCCAATCAGAAGACGAGTCCATGGACATTGAAGTGGTCAACTCCGAATCAAAAGACAAGTCCATAGACATTGATGTGGTCGACACCGAATCAGAAGACGAGTCCATGGACATTGAAGCGGTCGATGTGGAGTCAGGAGACGTCTCCATGGACTTCGATGCGTTTGACGCAGAGTCAGGAGACGTCTCTATGGATTTCTAGGCTGTCGATTCGGAGTCAGAAGGCGTCTCTATAGACTCGTAGGTGTTGCACGTAGAGTAAGGAGACGTCTCTATCGACTTTGCGGTGGGCGACGCGGAGTCAGGAGACGTCTCTATAGACTCGTACGTGTTCGAGGCAGAGTAAGGAGACGTCTCTATGGACTTTGCGGTGGCTGACGCAAAATCAGGAGACATCTATACGAGCCGACCGATTATCACACCCGATTCTGGAAGCGATGAACGTCGACGAGCCCGATGCGGGGCCAGGCATTCTACAATTGCCCTTATAAGATGACACTTACGGCGTACGTATACAATGAGGTGCGATCGAATTCAAGGTTTCGTACGCGTCGCATGCTACAACGAACATACAAGGCGATAGATCCGCTGACAGAGGGTTCTTGTTGTGGTTGAACAGCGCGTCAAACGATTCGGTTGAGGGTCCGAGTTACGCCAAGGTCATGTACGAAACCGGATATTTCGAAAATGATTCTGATTTCAGCGAAGGATTTATAATTATTATTTAAAGAATTTGGTAACAAGAATTGTATGAACGATTATATCCTGCGTGTTGTATTAAGGTTAGATACATATCATGTGACGCTGAAGAGGAATATGAGAAAAATAAAAAGTAAATCCAGACATAAGTACATCAACTCAACATAGAGAATTGCCTTAAGTCGATATAGAACAACTCATACGTGCGAACGAATCGAAGAAGAAAAGGTGGATATTAACATTCATAATATGAATATTTTATGTAATGTTATAGAATTATACGGTCAGATTGTATATAAATGTAACACGATCACAATAAATTAATTGAATTGTTTGTAAATATAATTTTTGCATTATTTCTTTAAAAATAACACGACCAATAATAAAATTATCGCGATATGTATTTCATAAATTTGTAACCGTTTATTAGTCGGGAAACGAAATTGATTGTACATTTTCATCATAAACATTACAATTAAACATTTTTTGGGTTGATAGTAAATTCGCTATTCTTTTAATGTTGCATCTCCAGGATGCCTAGTTGTATCACCGTACGTATGATCAGAGGGGTTGCAAGGGTATGATGACTGAGATACATTCCTCGAGCTCTATCGCTTTGGCGACTATATTTTCACATACATTTTTGATGTCGTTTATGACACATCACGTATTCGAACAAGCTGCGGTACATCAGGTTACCAATGAACCGAAATCGTCGTTCAACCGTTGAGGCGATTTCTAGATATTCAACATGTTTAGGTATCATACAGTGATTAGAACAAAAAAGAAATACCTCTAATATCAATCACCTAAATCAACTAAACAAACCAAAAGTAAAATGTTCAAAACACCATGAAATAACATATGTGGAATTGACCCTACGCAGCGGTATAAACTGTATTTTCGTATCCTGTGAAGTGTTACAATATATTTTTAATCCGAATTTATTTCCATTTCATAATAACGTAAATGCATGCGATTGTATTATTGGCAAGAAAGAAAATCGAATGTTTTTAAACACAATGTTACATTCTGGTCACCTTTGGCAACGAAGTATCAATTGTTAAATAATACACAATAAATTCTTCATTCCTTATTTGAATGCGAACATGCGAAATTTATCGTCAGAGTGTAACTCGAAATCGTACATAAACACGAGAAATTATTCATCGGAATTGAACGCATGTGTCTTCCTGTCTGGACTTCGATGTGTGAAAACTACAACGTGTAGAAAGCTGACGGTGAAGTGTGCAGAATGCGAATTCCGTAAGAAATATCTGTGTTCTAACATTGTATAAGATGTCGTCGTAAGTACAACATAAACGCGCGTCACTCGTATACATTCGATTATATGAAATACACCATCAAAATTCGATAATGAATACGCAGAATAACACATTGATTTTTCAGGAAAGCTATAGATACCACCCCAGCCCTCTCCCCACCACCTACAAACACAGAACCGCCTTTTTTCAATTTTTTTTTTTTGAATTTACGTTGCCCAATATATTGGTAAATATATGTTGATCTTCAATGAAATGTAAAATATATCAAAGCAGAGACCAACGTTCCACATTAGTTTCTTGTATATACAGTATAATACTGTAAAATATGAACCAGAAATTTTTTTTAATTCGTAAAATCCTTTTTCTAAATTTTTCTTTTTATTAAAATTTTTTTTAAATTATAACTAATATTTAAAAAATCGTTTTGCTTAAAATATATTTGTATGGGTTAGAATTGTACAATAATACTTTTCTAGAGCCCGTATAACAAAATCTTTAAAAATATTATTAGTAATAACCATTGCTGTGTATTTAATGCATTACAAAATTATTAAATATGCATGCATTTATGTATTAATAAATGTCACATTGTACATTCAAATATACATTACGACATCTTAAAAATGCAGAAATATGCATGACAAAACTAGAAATACGCATTATATAAAAATTGTATTTATTTATTCTTTTAAATTATTTTTTTAGCAACAAAATTATAATATATAAATGTTCACACATAATAATTAATACGTAAAACTTCACTTAAAATTTGTAAATTTTAATCTCTTTCGGTACCTGAAAATTAACCATAAAATTTCACATATAGGTAGGGTACGTTTATTTTATACTACATAAGGTATTATATGATTTACCTTCAATGTAACAATTGCACTTTACATTCGGAGATTGTGTGATATTTTCGAATTTGAATAATCGTCTATTTGGCTCCAAAATATTTTTCTATATCTACTGATGTTAAAGCTGCAAATTTGAAGTATACCATATCGTAACTTGATAATTCTTATTACAAATAATTTTTAGTTATACATTTTTATTGTGCACTGTAATTATTGGTTAATTGCAGTTCCTTTATTACTTTTTATATGACTGAACTTTGTCAAAATGTCAGATGATCTTGATCGCAACAGACGTTGATTTTGACGTTTTGGTCATTGAAAAAAAAGAGAATTATCAAAAAATGTACACATTTTACTATGATTTACTTTTTCCGCATACATAGCAGATAACAGAATCGATTTCGATATCAAAGTAAATAAATGTATACGTTGTGTATGATTAATCTGTACGGATTTCGATGGCCTTAAATGGTTAATTTGTGATTACTTGGTACGATTTTAACTATGTTCACAATTCTCGGTGTTAAATTGTAATTCAAAGACCAACGTAGGCAAGCATTGTCATATCATTACTGGTTTAATTGTTGGGAATCAGGATTCATTGTGTTCTATAACATCATATACATTTAAGTTCACGAATATCAAACCGTCTTTATAAATAATATATTCGAGTTTATTTAAAAAAAGCAATTACACGTGTACAAATACTTCCACCGTTCATATGATTAGAGCCATAGGAAGAATGGGGTGACTAAGATATTTGCTCAAGGCGCCATCGCAACGAAGACGCTAAACAATAAACAATTTTTTGTAGTTAAAATATGTTTTAGTATAATAAATATAGAAAAATACAATTTTTGTTAAAGGGTAAAATCTTTTGTGGTTTAGAGGACACTTTTAAGGAAATTGTCTGAGGTGCCAAGACAGTTTACGTACGTTATAGTGTATAATAATTATAATATATAATAATAATAATAATAATAATAATATAATAATCTGCGTATAATAATTTTACGGGCTGGAGTCCATAAAATAAAACATATATAGATATTTAGATAATTAGAATAATTAATAAATAATTTTATAATATATAATAATATATAAATAAATAATTAATAACAATAACATTATAACATTCCCAAAAATAAGTATTAATAAGACTATATGCATATATGCATGCGTTCGTACGTGAATTCTTATAATAGTTATTTGTTAAATTTTTAAGTTGACTGTATTGTCTTCATCATAATATTTTAATGTATATTATATAATACAGTGATATATGTACACATATGTTATACACAGTTGCGTAGTAAAACTCCTTAGTGTCTCTGATAGACATAGAAAATGCGCATTTTTAATAATTACAAAATTGAATGTATTTTTTTTTTATTTTAAATTTCACCATTTTTTTTTTTTATGAAAACAATTGAATATTTATATATATTTTTTTAATGTTAATTTAAAACATTAAAAATGTGTTTTTCTTCTATTTAAGGCTGGAGACGAGTTTTTCAAATTTTTCATCATAAGAAATTTTCTTTCAAGTTCTTGTTCTATAGATAGAATTATTATGCTTGGTAATTGGTAATATTTATAATCGCTATTTTAAATTAGATAGGATTGAGTCAACAGCAATGTCAAAATCGTTTTTGGTATTCAGAACCAGATAGGAAATTTTTAATGCAGCTATACATCTTATACTTAAAGAATTTGAACTGGTTTTAAAAAGTCAACTTGATGAAGAAAGACTAGTGCGTAAGAAGACAATGCCTAATACTATTCCTCTGATTGATATGCGACATGATGTATTTTATTATAACCAAGTACTATGAAACTGAAAGAACCACTTCATTGTAGATGCGAAGGTTGTACAAGTAGATCCAAAGTTATATGCACTAAATGTAAAGTTTGTTTGTGTATTTTAAAAAGTAAACAGTGTTTGTGTTATATCATGATGTAAAATAATACTATATTAAGATTTATCATGTTTTTATGAAGTCAATACTTCTGATTTTATCATACATAAATGGGTTTAAGTTTACAAATTAAAAATGTGTTCATAATAAATTTGTTTTTTTTTACAGGTAGTATGATCGGAACATTACATTTGTGAAGGGATGGTTTCTCGCCACCAACGTTAAATTAATTTTTTTCAGTGGTTTTTTTAATCAATCTAATGTTAATAAAGAAAATGTATGCATGTTATTTAAAAACAAATTTTACGACGGCGTATTGTCTACAGTTTGGTACCATTTTGCTTTCGCAACTAATGACAAACGAAGGAAAAAGAAAAGTAATGAGTGACGTCAAGATCTACCTCAAAGGTATTACATTTATATAATGCGTGATTTGTTTTTATTTAAAAATTTACGTGACATGAAAAATTACACACTCGTTTCATATTATTTACTACGAAATGAGCATATGAGAGAATGTAATTATTACACAAATCCTATGAAAAAAGACATTATGAAAAAACTATCAACGGTTTTGATATGTTTATATTTAAATTATACATCACTATAAATATTTATTTATTTAAAATTAATATAAGAAACGTGTACCGTTCATAGAGTTCTATCAAATATATTCGTTTATACTGATCACAATTTTGGGCGTAATTAGGGAATTTTTTGTGTAGAATGCGAGGTCCAAAAGTATAATCATAATTTATAAAATAAATTTATATTATAGGTTTGAAGTGAACAGGGAGGCAGATTGAACTTCAAGTGAATTTTTTTGATTTTCAAGACTCATACTGTGCACATTTTTAAAGTAAACAATTTATAATAACTCGGAGTAAAGACTGTTAACGATCAACGACCGTTCTTCCGAAAATATGAGAACGTTATACGATGAGCTGCAAATGTTTATCAACTCTATTTTGGAATGGAAACAAAATGATTCTACTAATATCCGGTAATAACAAGTCTTGCGTTTCTTTATTTTATACGTCACGATTTTTTAAATTAGTTGATGTAACATAACACCATTATATTTTTACTCATTAAAATATTATCTTGTTCAGTGTTATGCATTATTATACTACTTAATTTTGATGTTTAATTTTTTTAATTTCTGATTGATAATACATTTTAGGGATTCGAATTGATTTAAGTTTATAAACTATAATTACAAATACATTGAAGTTAATTTGCATAAATAATATTAAGTATAGGTTTAATTTAAAAAAATTTTGATTTCAACAAGAAAGATTTCAAATTTAATATCACTAATAAGATGTTAAATTTTTATTCATGTTTTAGTAATTTGAAACTCAGTAAATTTGGTAGAAAATAAAAATGTATAGTAAACTATCAGCAAATATTTATTTCTAACAGTTTAATGTAGTATTTGGGTATTTACTGTAATTTTAATATGAAGATGATAATTTTAGCTTAATAATTATACCTTAATTCGGTTTTCAATAGGAATAAATAGTAATAAATCTATAACCGTTGGGTATTTAATGGTTAAGATAAATGGTCTGATATCATATATGTGATCTAAAATACAGTTATGTACGTAAAAATAATATACTTCAAAAGGCCAATGTGGGTGGGGTGTTGAACCCCAAAACACCCCTTGATCAAACTTATATATATATATACGACGATAAAAAATACGTACAATCCGTTATATGGTTAAACCCTCGCCACCTTTTTCCCACTAATACTCTCCGCCGTCGACAGGCGTGTGCATTTCTTTAAGATAACACGCGCGTCTATAACAAACAAATCGCCATGGTTTCCGCGTGAACTGGAATCACTAACCTCGCAGACCGACAAATTTGTCTCTCATTCAATAACCACCGTTGAGCCGTTATTAATATAAAATTTTCTTTTTTAAAACAAACTTGTACCTTCTTCATATACATTTATTCTTTATACTTTGCTTTCTACATTTATAAACGTTGATTTACATTGTTGCATTTTAAGTTTTTTCAATTTTTTTCATAATTTTCTTTTCTCGTTGGATTTTCACAATTTCTATTCTGTTCAAATGTTTTTTGTATTTAATGAAGCATATAGTAATGTCAGATGCAAGACGGTAAATTACACTTTGATAAATAGCGTTGATTATCATATTTATTTTGGCTACGTTGGCCTTACGACGATGTTTATAATTGTTGCAGGACAACGTTGACCGATCACAATTAATATAATATATATAACAATTACACGATAACGTTCACAAAAATCAATAATGTATATAATACATGTTTATATGTACGTATGTATATACGCGATTGCGTGAATCTTTATAATATATATTCGTTATACGAATAGTAATTCGTTTACGTTTTAAGTGCACTGTTCCATATTCATTTAAGCATATTTTTAATGAATACTATACCATACATTGTGATATGTATAAATAATTTACATACAGTAGCGTAGGATGACTCGCAAGTATTCATTGGTAGACATAGTTAAAAGCGCATCATACCAATTAAAATATTTATTTAATGATTTTTTTTTTTAATATCGATTTTACTATTTTTTTTCTAGGGATTTAATTTATAAGTTATTATTACAATGTAAATTTAAAACATGAAAAATGTACTTTTCATCTAATAAGCATGGCGATGAATATATCGTTAATTTTATTTTATGAAAGTTAATTTAATCGTATGAAATTCGTGATCTAAGGATAGAATTAATATGCTTGGCAATTAATCATTTTTTTAAATCGTTATTTTAAATTCAATAGGACTAAGTTAAGGGCTATGTAATAATCATTTTTTATTTTTGGATCCAGATTAAAAAATGTTTAACTGCAGCTTTACTTCCTATAGTTCATGATTTTGAACTGAACGTCGATTATCAACTTGATAAAGAAAGACTAGTACGTAAGAAGACAATGCCTATTCCTATTCCTGTGATAGATATACCATATGATGTATTTTATCATGGACTAAGGACTATGAAACTTATGAAACTAAAAGAACCATTTCACTGTAGACACGAAGGTTGTACAAATAGAACCGAAGTTGCACTAAATGTAATGTTTGTTAGTGTATGTCAAAATGTATAGCTTAACCTAACCTGTTTTGAATTATATCATGGTGTTATATAACACTATAATAGGATTTTACTTTTTTATCAAGTCAATATTTTTGATTTTATCATACGAAAATAGATTAATGTTTATAAATTTAAAAAGTGTGTATAGTAATTTTTTTTTTTATAGGTAGTAAATCTGAACCTTTACAGATGTGAAGGAATGTTTTATCGATCTTCACGTTGAATTAATTTTCTTCAGATGTTTTCTTAATTCATCTAATAGTTATATAGAAAAGTAATGCAAGTTATATGAAACAAAAAAAGTGAAAACATTGTTTTCGGTCTGTAAAAGTAAATATCGCTGGACATTATTAAGAATTTAATCATACATTTTTAGAAAAAAAATACATAGACTGTAAAATTCAATTAATGGTTTTTGGAATAGACGGAAGATATTTTCCGAAATATTATTTTAAGATGACGGCATCTTTTCTACAATTTTATACCATGTGCTCTCACGACTGAATTGACAAATGAAGGAAAAAGAAAATAAGATGATCTATCCAAAAGGTATTAGACTTTTAAAATGCCATTTTTTTCATTAAATCTATCACATGAAATGAAGAAACACACACTCGTTTTACATTATTTATCACAAAAAAAGCCTATAATAGAATGCAATTATTATACCACTTCTAAGAAAAAAGAAATTATTAACGGTTTTGATATATGTATATTTTAATAATACATAACCATTTATATTTAATTAATTATTTTAATATACAAACGTGTACCGTTTATATGAAAAAAAAAAATATATTTGTACTGTTCACGGTTTCGGACGTAACTAAGGAGAGTTTTGTGTACAATGCGATGTGTGAATGTATAATCATAATTATAATATAAATATACGTTATAGGTTTGAAGTGGTCGGCGAGGCAGATTGACCTTCAAGAGAATTTTTTTGATTTTAAAGACGTATACCGTGCACGTTTTTAAAGTTAACAAGTTATAATAACGCATGGTGAAGACTGTTAACGATCAACGACCGTTCATCCGAATATATACGATGTGCTGTAGATATTTATCAACTCTGTTTGAAATGGAACAAAATGATTCTACAAATATCAGGTAATGACAATTCATAACATATAAAGAGGATTATTCATAATATCACGCGAAGTTAAATCTCTGGTCCTGACGGTCTGTATATCGTGTATTAATATACTTCTTGTGGTTCTTTACTTTATACGTCACGATTTTGGAAATTAGTTGATGCGCCGATGAATTCCGCTTTGTTTAATATTAGTGCGGTCTATTTCTTTGAGGATATACTAATGTTATAAGGCAGTTCGATATTACATATTAGATAGACGTATTCACGTTAAGTGTGTTCTGCGTGAATATCTGAATTTTTCAAGAAAGGGTACAAGTTCGCGGGTTAGTGCTGGTAGTCTTTAGACGACGCGGAATATATACGTATCTTCATCATTATCCACATCCTTATTTATTCACCATTATGTTTTTTCTCATATTAAAATATTATGTGATCAGTGTTATCCAGTTTTATACATTTTAATTTTGAAGTTTAATTTATTTAAATTTCTGATAGTTAAACAATTTTATGGATTCAATTTGATTTAAGTTTAAAAAATATAATTACAATTACATTAAAGTCTAATAGCATAAAAAAAATATTAAGAATGGGTTTAATTTAAAGGATCTTGGGACAATGATGATGTCAAATTTAATATCACTAATATGATGTCAAACTTATTCTTCATTCACCATACATAATTCAGTTTAGAACAAGTACATTAAATACTAATAAATTCAAAATTCAACCTATCTAGGGGGTTAAGGATTTGAAACGATCTAAGAATAGAAAAAATCGCCCAGTCCAAACCATTAATGCTGTTAGTATGAAATTTCGTCAGTAGTTTTGCATTATGATTTAGAGACCAATCAGAAAGAATTTTCAAAAAATAGGAAAAGGGATTAACATAGTCGATATAGAATACGTATAATACTAAACACTATAGCGAACCAAGTTGCATGGAATAGCTATTGATAAAATTTTTTTTAAAGTATAAAAATGAATTTTAAAGGTATCTTTCTAACAGTGATCGACTGTCGTCAGGCGTGTGCATTTCTTGAAGATAACACGCGCGTCTATAACAAACAAATCGCCATGGTTTCCACGTGAACTGGAAACACTATCGTCGCAGACCGACGGATGTATCTCTCATTCAATAACCAACGGTGAACCGTTATTAACATAAACATTTTTTTTTTCCAAACTCGTATTATTTTCATATACATTTATTCTTTATACTTTGCTTTTTACATTTATATACGTTGATTGACATTGTTACATTTTAAGTTTTTTCAATTATTTTCATAATTTTTTTTATGGTTGAATTTTCACATTTTTTTTCTGTTTAAAGGTTTTTTGTATTTGATGAAGGATATGATGATAGAAGATGCGAGACAGGTAATAAACAACATATTTAATTACTCTATTCATTCCATCTATTGTCTGTATGCGTAATTATATTTATTCGAAAACAAATGTATCCTTTCGACTTGTTTGTTGTCTGTTACCTATATACGATTGAAATTCAAAGCCGTGTTCCCGCTATTACTGTTTATTAGACTATGCGACATTGAATCCGCTATGAAAATTAAAAATTTGAATTTGTACTTTTGACTTATATATACGAATACGAAACCCCCTCTTGGAACTCACCTTGTCGTGGTGAGGGGGCTTGATCGGTCGTTCGATGAAGCTTAGTGCTATGCCAACGGTGGTGTATTCCACCAGCAGGGTCTCCCAAGTTGGACAGGACTAAGCTGAGAACGACTCGACTAAGAGTTCTGAGCCGGCCCTTACTTTAATTAGTTGGGGTCGGTAAGGCTGGAGGGAGCCTGCTAGCAGTTAGCAAATCCCTGCCGACCTGGCGGTTAGGTATAAAACGCGGAGAAAGTCACTCCTTAAAACTAAATATGAACGTATATCACAGAAGTATTGTTACCACCCCAGGGTCATCGGAACCCCAGGGGTCGGCAGTAGTGGATGGATCCGGGTAATGCCCGGTCCAACGTAAGGGGTCCTACGTCGGGGGCCCCCCCCCCCCCACTCCCCCACCCCCCCACTCTCCCACCCCCCCCCCCCACCCCCCCCCCCCCCCCCCCCCCCCCCCCCCCGCGGCCCCGTTTGATTATGTCACAACCCCCGTGTGCCCCCCCCCCATGAGGGCATAAATTCGCAGCAATGGGAAACATCGATGTCATTTGAAGACAACCAGACGTCGAAAAGGAAAGAGTCTGGTAACGATCGACAGGCCGCGGCCATTGAAACCCGAGCCGCAGCATGAGCACTCACTCGCGGAAGACCGCTGCTGCAGCCCACTCGCAAGGTCGGGGGATCTCTCTTCTAGAGTATACTCCTCTCCGTTTGATGCTTGTAGAGCCCCCCCTCCCCCACGCCCCCACGACCCCATACAACCCCCACTCCCTCGTCCCCCCCCCCCCGACCACGCCCCTCCCCGCCTCTGACTTCACGCGGTCTTCGAGGATTGCTCACGCTGCTGCTCGTGTTTCCAATGGCCGCGGCCTGTCTGATCGTACCATATCTTTCCATTTGCGCCGTTTCTCAAATGATTCGTTGTTCCCAGTCGCAAAATTAGAACGACGGGGGCCTGGTTGGACTACCCCCGTGTCCTCGCGGTTACAGAACGACGACCGTAGTGGACCCGCTACGTTGGACCCGGGCATTACCGGATCCCCATCCCCTCCTACTGCCGACCCCTCCGGGGTCGTCCGCATGGACCCCCTCTGGGGTGGTAACAAATACTTCTGTGTATCCGTTCTTGATTTAGTTTTTAAGGAGTGACTCCTTCTCCGCTATTTATACCTAACGCCAGGGGCAGGGATTTGCTAACTGCTAGCACCGGCCCCCCCCCTCCCTCCGCCTTACCGACCCCATACTAGTAAAGAAGGGCCGGCTCAGAACTCTTAGTTCGGTCGTCTCAGCTTGTCCTCGCGCCTAATATTCGCCCCCCCCCCCCCCCCACCCCGCACCCCCCCCCCGCCCCCCCCCCCCAGAGACCCCCGCCCCGGGTGGAATACACCACCGTTGGGCCTAGCACTAAGCTTCAATCGAACGGACCCGATCCAGCCCCTCACCACGGCCTCTCAAGGTGATTCACCCCCACGCCCTGCGGGGTTTGTACTTGTTATATAAATCAAACGAACACCAAATTCCAAATTTTTAATTTTCATAGCGGCTTCAAATTCGATCTTCACCACCCCCCTAACACTCTTTCACCCCCTTAATACAAAAATCTCCAGCGCCCCACCCGCCTGAGATCAGCTCCAAGATCTCTTCCCCCCCACTCCCCTGACCCACTCTCCTCGATCATCACGTATACCAGAGACTCCAACACTTCAATCTCGTATCACACATCCCGCACCTCGACTAGACGCCATCTATCTCTCCCCCTCCCCCGCGGATTGCCCCAAATGCTAGCTACCTACGTCACCCGCCCTGTATATACCTCCTCATCGCTAAGTGCCGCGGGGCCCCCTACCCGGGCCCATGCCTGCATCTCTTTCACAATTCCAGCGATCATCAGGCGCATATCATGACCCACAACATCACACTAGTCGATCACAGCGCCCCCCCCCCCTACTACATTTCGTTTCGCACGCAACCTGTAATGATACACTTCACGCCCCCTTTACAGTACAATCACGCCACGGGACTGAATAGAGTAATTAAATATGTTGTTTATTACCTGTCTCGCATTCTTCTATCATCATATCCTTCATCAATACAAAAAAACCCTTTAAACAGAAAAAAAATGTGTGAAAATCAACCATAAAAAAAATTATGAAATAATTGAAAAACTTAAAATGTAACAATGTCAATCAACGTATATAAATGTAAAAAGCAAAAGTATAAAGAATAAATGTATATGAAAATAATACGAGTTTGGAAAAACAAAAATGTTTATGTTAATAACGGTTCACCGTTGGTTATTGAATGAGAGATACATTCCGTCGGTCTGCGACGATAGTGTTTCCAGTTCACGTGGAAACCATGGCGATTTGTTTGTTATAGACGCGCGTGTTATCTTCAAGAAATGCACACGCCTGACGACAGTCGATCACTGTTAGAAAGATACCTTTAAAATTCATTTTTATACTTTAAAAAAAATTTTATCAACAGCTATTCCATGCAACTTGGTTCGCTATAGTGTTTAGTATTATACGTATTCTATATCGACTATGTTAATCCCTTTTCCTATTTTTTGAAAATTCTTTCTGATTGTTCTCTAAATCATAATGCAAAACTACTGACGAAATTTCATACTAACAGCATTAATGGTTTGGGCTGGGCGATTTTTTCTATTCTTAGATCGTTTCAAATCCTTAACCCCTAGATAGGTTGAATTTTGATTATTAGTATTTAATGTACTTGTTCTAAACTGAATTATGTATGGTGAATGAAGAATAAGTTTGACATCATATTAGTGATATTAAATTTGACATCATCATTGTCCCAAGATCCTTTAAATTAAAAACCCCATTCTTAATATTTTTTTTATGCTATTAGACTTTAATGTAATTGTAATTATATTTTTTAAACTTAAATCAAATTGAATCCATAAAATTGTTTAACTATCAGAAATTTAAATAAATTAAACTTCAAAATTAAAATGTATAAAACTGGATAACACTGATCAACATAATATTTTATATGAGAAAAAACATAATGGTGAATAAATAAGGATGTGGATAATGATGAAGATACGTATATATTCCGCGTCGTCTAAAGACTACCAGCACTAACCCGCGAACTTGTACCCTTTCTTGAAAAATTCAGATATTCACGCAGAACACACTTAACGTGAATACGTCTATCTAATATGTAATATCGAACTGCCTTATAACATTAGTATATCCTCAAAGAAATAGACCGCACTAATATTAAACAAAGCGGAATTC
The DNA here is from genome assembly GCA_019022885.1 of Schlechtendalia chinensis. Classification (NCBI taxonomy): domain Eukaryota; kingdom Metazoa; phylum Arthropoda; class Insecta; order Hemiptera; family Aphididae; genus Schlechtendalia; species Schlechtendalia chinensis. Next base: position 385,879 of record CM032339.1, on the reverse strand, counting down.
ATCGGCGCATCAACTAATTTCCAAAATCGTGACGTATAAAGTAAAGAACCACAAGAAGTATATTAATACACGATATACAGACCGTCAGGACCAGAGGATTTAACTTCGCGTGATATTATGAATAATCCTCTTTATATGTTATGAATTGTCATTACCTGATATTTGTAGAATCATTTTGTTTCCATTTCAAACAGAGTTGATAAATATCTACAGCACATCGTATATATTCGGATGAACGGTCGTTGATCGTTAACAGTCTTCACCATGCGTTATTATAACTTGTTAACTTTAAAAACGTGCACGGTATACGTCTTTAAAATCAAAAAAATTCTCTTGAAGGTCAATCTGCCTCGCCGACCACTTCAAACCTATAACGTATATTTATATTATAATTATGATTATACATTCACACATCGCATTGTACACAAAACTCTCCTTAGTTACGTCCGAAACCGTGAACAGTACAAATGTATTTTTTTTTTTCATATAAACGGTACACGTTTGTATATTAAAATAATTAATTAAATATAAATGGTTATGTATTATTAAAAATATACATATATCAAAACCGTTAATAATTTCTTTTTTCTTAGAAGTGGTATAATAATTGCATTCTATTATAGGCTTTTTTTGTGATAAATAATGTTAAAACGAGTGTGTGTTTCTTCATTTCATGTGATAGATTTAATGAAAAAAATGGCATTTTAAAAGTCTAATACCTTTTGGATAGATCATCTTATTTTTTTTCCTTCATTTGTCAATTCAGTCGTGAGAGCACATGGTATAAAATTGTAGAAAAGATGCCGTCATTTAAAATAATATTTCGGAAAATATCTTCCGTCTATTCCAAAAACCATTAATTGAATTTTACAGTCTATGTATTTTTTTTCTAAAAATGTATGATTAAATTCTTAATAATGTCCAGCGATATTTACTTTTACAGACCGAAAACAATGTTTTCACTTTTTTTTGTTTCATATAACTTGCATTACTTTTCTATAAACTATTAGATGAATTAAGAAAACATCTGAAGAAAATTAATTCAACGTGAAGATCGATAAAACATTCCTTCACATCTGTAAAGGTTCAGATTTACTACCTATAAAAAAAAAAATTACTATACACTTTTAAATTTATAAACATTAATCTATTTTCGTATGATAAAATCAAAAATATTGACTTGATAAAAAAGTAAAATCCTATAGTGTTATATAACACCATGATATAATTCAAAACAGGTTAGGTTAAGCTATACATTTTGACATACACTAACAAACATTACATTTAGTGCAACTTCGGTTCTATTTGTACAACCTTCGTGTCTACAGTGAAATGGTTCTTTTAGTTTCATAAGTTTCATAGTCCTTAGTCCATGATAAAATACATCATATGGTATATCTATCACAGGAATAGGAATAGGCATTGTCTTCTTACGTACTAGTCCTTTCTTTATCAAGTTGATAATCGACGTTCAGTTCAAAATCATGAACTATAGGAAGTAAAGCTGCAGTTAAACATTTTTTAATCTGGATCCAAAAATAAAAAATGATTATTACATAGCCCTTAACTTAGTCCTATTGAATTTAAAATAACGATTTAAAAAAATGATTAATTGCCAAGCATATTAATTCTATCCTTAGATCACGAATTTCATACGATTAAATTAACTTTCATAAAATAAAATTAACGATATATTCATCGCCATGCTTATTAGATGAAAAGTACATTTTTCATGTTTTAAATTTACATTGTAATAATAAACTTATAAATTAAATCCCTAGAAAAAAAATAGTAAAATCGATATTAAAAAAAAAAAAAATCATTAAATAAATATTTTAATTGGTATGATGCGCTTTTAACTATGTCTACCAATGAATACTTGCGAGTCATCCTACGCTACTGTATGTAAATTATTTATACATATCACAATGTATGGTATAGTATTCATTAAAAATATGCTTAAATGAATATGGAACAGTGCACTTAAAACGTAAACGAATTACTATTCGTATAACGAATATATATTATAAAGATTCACGCAATCGCGTATATACATACGTACATATAAACATGTATTATATACATTATTGATTTTTGTGAACGTTATCGTGTAATTGTTATATATATTATATTAATTGTGATCGGTCAACGTTGTCCTGCAACAATTATAAACATCGTCGTAAGGCCAACGTAGCCAAAATAAATATGATAATCAACGCTATTTATCAAAGTGTAATTTACCCGTCTTGCATCTGACATTACTATATGCTTCATTAAATACAAAAAACATTTGAACAGAATAGAAATTGTGAAAATCCAACGAGAAAAGAAAATTATGAAAAAAATTGAAAAAACTTAAAATGCAACAATGTAAATCAACGTTTATAAATGTAGAAAGCAAAGTATAAAGAATAAATGTATATGAAGAAGGTACAAGTTTGTTTTAAAAAAGAAAATTTTATATTAATAACGGCTCAACGGTGGTTATTGAATGAGAGACAAATTTGTCGGTCTGCGAGGTTAGTGATTCCAGTTCACGCGGAAAACCATGGCGATTTGTTTGTTATAGACGCGCGTGTTATCTTAAAGAAATGCACACGCCTGTCGACGGCGGAGAGTATTAGTGGGAAAAAGGTGGCGAGGGTTTAACCATATAACGGATTGTACGTATTTTTTATCGTCGATATATATATATATAAGTTTGATCAAGGGGTGTTTTGGGGTTCAACACCCCACCCACATTGCCTTTTGAAGTATATTATTTTTACGTACATAACTGTATTTTAGATCACATATATGATATCAGACCATTTATCTTAACCATTAAATACCCAACGGTTATAGATTTATTACTATTTATTCCTATTGAAAACCGAATTAAGGTATAATTATTAAGCTAAAATTATCATCTTCATATTAAAATTACAGTAAATACCCAAATACTACATTAAACTGTTAGAAATAAATATTTGCTGATAGTTTACTATACATTTTTATTTTCTACCAAATTTACTGAGTTTCAAATTACTAAAACATGAATAAAAATTTAACATCTTATTAGTGATATTAAATTTGAAATCTTTCTTGTTGAAATCAAAATTTTTTTAAATTAAACCTATACTTAATATTATTTATGCAAATTAACTTCAATGTATTTGTAATTATAGTTTATAAACTTAAATCAATTCGAATCCCTAAAATGTATTATCAATCAGAAATTAAAAAAATTAAACATCAAAATTAAGTAGTATAATAATGCATAACACTGAACAAGATAATATTTTAATGAGTAAAAATATAATGGTGTTATGTTACATCAACTAATTTAAAAAATCGTGACGTATAAAAATAAAGAAACGCAAGACTTGTTATTACCGGATATTAGTAGAATCATTTTGTTTCCATTCCAAAATAGAGTTGATAAACATTTGCAGCTCATCGTATAACGTTCTCATATTTTCGGAAGAACGGTCGTTGATCGTTAACAGTCTTTACTCCGAGTTATTATAAATTGTTTACTTTAAAAATGTGCACAGTATGAGTCTTGAAAATCAAAAAAATTCACTTGAAGTTCAATCTGCCTCCCTGTTCACTTCAAACCTATAATATAAATTTATTTTATAAATTATGATTATACTTTTGGACCTCGCATTCTACACAAAAAATTCCCTAATTACGCCCAAAAATTGTGATCAGTATAAACGAATATATTTTATAGAACTCTATGAACGGTACACGTTTCTTATATTAATTTTAAATAAATAAATATTTATAGTGATGTATAATTTAAATATAAACATATCAAAACCGTTGATAGTTTTTTCATAATGTCTTTTTTCATAGGATTTGTGTAATAATTACATTCTCTCATATGCTCATTTCGTAGTAAATAATATGAAACGAGTGTGTAATTTTTCATGTCACGTAAATTTTAAATAAAAACAAATCACGCATTATATAAATGTAATACCTTTGAGGTAGATCTTGACGTCACTCATTACTTTTCTTTTTCCTTCGTTTGTCATTAGTTGCGAAAGCAAAATGGTACCAAACTGTAGACAATACGCCGTCGTAAAATTTGTTTTTAAATAACATGCATACATTTTCTTTATTAACATTAGATTGATTAAAAAAACCACTGAAAAAAATTAATTTAACGTTGGTGGCGAGAAACCATCCCTTCACAAATGTAATGTTCCGATCATACTACCTGTAAAAAAAAACAAATTTATTATGAACACATTTTTAATTTGTAAACTTAAACCCATTTATGTATGATAAAATCAGAAGTATTGACTTCATAAAAAACATGATAAATCTTAATATAGTATTATTTTACATCATGATATAACACAAACACTGTTTACTTTTTAAAATACACAAACAAACTTTACATTTAGTGCATATAACTTTGGATCTACTTGTACAACCTTCGCATCTACAATGAAGTGGTTCTTTCAGTTTCATAGTACTTGGTTATAATAAAATACATCATGTCGCATATCAATCAGAGGAATAGTATTAGGCATTGTCTTCTTACGCACTAGTCTTTCTTCATCAAGTTGACTTTTTAAAACCAGTTCAAATTCTTTAAGTATAAGATGTATAGCTGCATTAAAAATTTCCTATCTGGTTCTGAATACCAAAAACGATTTTGACATTGCTGTTGACTCAATCCTATCTAATTTAAAATAGCGATTATAAATATTACCAATTACCAAGCATAATAATTCTATCTATAGAACAAGAACTTGAAAGAAAATTTCTTATGATGAAAAATTTGAAAAACTCGTCTCCAGCCTTAAATAGAAGAAAAACACATTTTTAATGTTTTAAATTAACATTAAAAAAAATATATATAAATATTCAATTGTTTTCATAAAAAAAAAAAATGGTGAAATTTAAAATAAAAAAAAAATACATTCAATTTTGTAATTATTAAAAATGCGCATTTTCTATGTCTATCAGAGACACTAAGGAGTTTTACTACGCAACTGTGTATAACATATGTGTACATATATCACTGTATTATATAATATACATTAAAATATTATGATGAAGACAATACAGTCAACTTAAAAATTTAACAAATAACTATTATAAGAATTCACGTACGAACGCATGCATATATGCATATAGTCTTATTAATACTTATTTTTGGGAATGTTATAATGTTATTGTTATTAATTATTTATTTATATATTATTATATATTATAAAATTATTTATTAATTATTCTAATTATCTAAATATCTATATATGTTTTATTTTATGGACTCCAGCCCGTAAAATTATTATACGCAGATTATTATATTATTATTATTATTATTATTATTATATATTATAATTATTATACACTATAACGTACGTAACTGTCTTGGCACCTCAGACAATTTCCTTAAAAGTGTCCTCTAAACCACAAAAGATTTTACCCTTTAACAAAAATTGTATTTTTCTATATTTATTATACTAAAACATATTTTAACTACAAAAAATTGTTTATTGTTTAGCGTCTTCGTTGCGATGGCGCCTTGAGCAAATATCTTAGTCACCCCATTCTTCCTATGGCTCTAATCATATGAACGGTGGAAGTATTTGTACACGTGTAATTGCTTTTTTTAAATAAACTCGAATATATTATTTATAAAGACGGTTTGATATTCGTGAACTTAAATGTATATGATGTTATAGAACACAATGAATCCTGATTCCCACAATTAAACCAGTAATGATATGACAATGCTTGCCTACGTTGGTCTTTGAATTACAATTTAACACCGAGAATTGTGAACATAGTTAAAATCGTACCAAGTAATCACAAATTAACCATTTAAGGCCATCGAAATCCGTACAGATTAATCATACACAACGTATACATTTATTTACTTTGATATCGAAATCGATTCTGTTATCTGCTATGTATGCGGAAAAAGTAAATCATAGTAAAATGTGTACATTTTTTGATAATTCTCTTTTTTTTCAATGACCAAACGGTCAAAATCAACGTCTGTTGCGATCAAGATCATCTGACATTTTGACAAAGTTCAGTCATATAAAAAGTAATAAAGGAACTGCAATTAACCAATAATTACAGTGCACAATAAAAATGTATAACTAAAAATTATTTGTAATAAGAATTATCAAGTTACGATATGGTATACTTCAAATTTGCAGCTTTAACATCAGTAGATATAGAAAAATATTTTGGAGCCAAATAGACGATTATTCAAATTCGAAAATATCACACAATCTCCGAATGTAAAGTGCAATTGTTACATTGAAGGTAAATCATATAATACCTTATGTAGTATAAAATAAACGTACCCTACCTATATGTGAAATTTTATGGTTAATTTTCAGGTACCGAAAGAGATTAAAAATTTACAAATTTTAAGTGAAGTTTTACGTATTAATTATTATGTGTGAACATTTATATATTATAATTTTGTTGCTAAAAAAATAATTTAAAAGAATAAATAAATACAATTTTATATAAATGCGTATTTCTAGTTTTGTCATGCATATTTCTGCATTTTTAAGATGTCGTAATGTATATTTGAATGTACAATGTGACATTTATTAATACATAAATGCATGCATATTTAATAATTTTGTAATGCATTAAATACACAGCAATGGTTATTACTAATAATATTTTTAAAGATTTTGTTATACGGGCTCTAGAAAAGTATTATTGTACAATTCTAACCCATACAAATATATTTTAAGCAAAACGATTTTTTAATATTAGTTATAATTTAAAAAAAATTTTAATAAAAAGAAAAATTTAGAAAAAGGATTTTACGAATTAAAAAAAATTTTCTGGTTCATATTTTACAGTATTATACTGTATATACAAGAAACTAATGTGGAACGTTGGTCTCTGCTTTGATATATTTTACATTTCATTGAAGATCAACATATATTTACCAATATATTGGGCAACGTAAATTCAAAAAAAAAAAAATTGAAAAAAGGCGGTTCTGTGTTTGTAGGTGGTGGGGAGAGGGCTGGGGTGGTATCTATAGCTTTCCTGAAAAATCAATGTGTTATTCTGCGTATTCATTATCGAATTTTGATGGTGTATTTCATATAATCGAATGTATACGAGTGACGCGCGTTTATGTTGTACTTACGACGACATCTTATACAATGTTAGAACACAGATATTTCTTACGGAATTCGCATTCTGCACACTTCACCGTCAGCTTTCTACACGTTGTAGTTTTCACACATCGAAGTCCAGACAGGAAGACACATGCGTTCAATTCCGATGAATAATTTCTCGTGTTTATGTACGATTTCGAGTTACACTCTGACGATAAATTTCGCATGTTCGCATTCAAATAAGGAATGAAGAATTTATTGTGTATTATTTAACAATTGATACTTCGTTGCCAAAGGTGACCAGAATGTAACATTGTGTTTAAAAACATTCGATTTTCTTTCTTGCCAATAATACAATCGCATGCATTTACGTTATTATGAAATGGAAATAAATTCGGATTAAAAATATATTGTAACACTTCACAGGATACGAAAATACAGTTTATACCGCTGCGTAGGGTCAATTCCACATATGTTATTTCATGGTGTTTTGAACATTTTACTTTTGGTTTGTTTAGTTGATTTAGGTGATTGATATTAGAGGTATTTCTTTTTTTGTCTAATCACTGTATGATACCTAAACATGTTGAATATCTAGAAATCGCCTCAACGGTTGAACGACGATTTCGGTTCATTGGTAACCTGATGTACCGCAGCTTGTTCGAATACGTGATGTGTCATAAACGACATCAAAAATGTATGTGAAAATATAGTCGCCAAAGCGATAGAGCTCGAGGAATGTATCTCAGTCATCATACCCTTGCAACCCCTCTGATCATACGTACGGTGATACAACTAGGCATCCTGGAGATGCAACATTAAAAGAATAGCGAATTTACTATCAACCCAAAAAATGTTTAATTGTAATGTTTATGATGAAATGTACACAATCAATTTCGTTTCCCGACTAATAAACGGTTACAAATTTATGAAATACATATCGCGATAATTTTATTATTGGTCGTGTTATTTTTAAAGAAATAATGCAAAAATTATATTTACAAACAATTCAATTAATTTATTGTGATCGTGTTACATTTATATACAATCTGACCGTATAATTCTATAACATTACATAAAATATTCATATTATGAATGTTAATATCCACCTTTTCTTCTTCGATTCGTTCGCACGTATGAGTTGTTCTATATCGACTTAAGGCAATTCTCTATGTTGAGTTGATGTACTTATGTCTGGATTTACTTTTTATTTTTCTCATATTCCTCTTCAGCGTCACATGATATGTATCTAACCTTAATACAACACGCAGGATATAATCGTTCATACAATTCTTGTTACCAAATTCTTTAAATAATAATTATAAATCCTTCGCTGAAATCAGAATCATTTTCGAAATATCCGGTTTCGTACATGACCTTGGCGTAACTCGGACCCTCAACCGAATCGTTTGACGCGCTGTTCAACCACAACAAGAACCCTCTGTCAGCGGATCTATCGCCTTGTATGTTCGTTGTAGCATGCGACGCGTACGAAACCTTGAATTCGATCGCACCTCATTGTATACGTACGCCGTAAGTGTCATCTTATAAGGGCAATTGTAGAATGCCTGGCCCCGCATCGGGCTCGTCGACGTTCATCGCTTCCAGAATCGGGTGTGATAATCGGTCGGCTCGTATAGATGTCTCCTGATTTTGCGTCAGCCACCGCAAAGTCCATAGAGACGTCTCCTTACTCTGCCTCGAACACGTACGAGTCTATAGAGACGTCTCCTGACTCCGCGTCGCCCACCGCAAAGTCGATAGAGACGTCTCCTTACTCTACGTGCAACACCTACGAGTCTATAGAGACGCCTTCTGACTCCGAATCGACAGCCTAGAAATATAGAGAGACGTCTCCTGACTCTGCGTCAAACGCATCGAAGTCCATGGAGACGTCTCCTGACTCCACATCGACCGCTTCAATGTCCATGGACTCGTCTTCTGATTCGGTGTCGACCACATCAATGTCTATGGACTTGTCTTTTGATTCGGAGTTGACCACTTCAATGTCCATGGACTCGTCTTCTGATTGGGCGTTGGTCGTTTCAAAGTCCATGGACACTTCTCCTGACACGGCCATGTCCATTGGACACTCTCCCGGACACATGCAGTCCGGTGGACATGGCCACAGGCATCTCGGCCCGACGAACGGGCAGTTTATGTTACCAGTTGCGAATAGAACGACGGGGGCCTGGTAGACCACCCCCGTGTCCTCGCGGTTGCATGATGGCGACCTTAGTGAGCCCGCTACGTTGGACCCGGATTTTACCCCGGATCCACCCACTACTGCCGACCCCTGGGGTTCCGATGACCCTGGGGCGGTAACAAACCATCTGTAAATTGTCTTCATATTTAGTTTTTAGGAGTGACTCTCTCCGCGTTTTATACCTAACCGCCAGGTCGGCAGGGATTTGCTTAATGCAAGCAGGCTCCCTCCAGCCTTACCGACCCCAACTAATTAAAGTAAGGGCCGGCTCAGAACTCTTTGTCGAGTCGTTCTCTGCTTGGTCCTGTCCAACTTGGGAGACCCTGCTGGTGGAATACACCACCGTTGGCATAGCACTAAGCGTCATCGAACGACCGATCAAGCCCCCTCACCACGACAAGGTGAGTTCCAAGAGGGGGTTTCGTATTCGTATATATAAGTTAAAAGTACAAAAACAATATTTTACTTTTCATAGCGGAAGGAAACCATTTACTAGCTACTCATTACAATATTCTATAATAGAAACCTGATATATCGTATTAATTTCAAATTACATTCCATACGTCATGCGCGTGATAAGTAGACGCTTTGTAAATCTATCTAAAACAACCTCTCTCCGATACAATTTATCGTAATAAATGTCATGCCAACACAACGATTTTAATTTTTTTTTCTTTGAGTATCCGACCTAAGGCGCTATAATGTTATATTGTTACTTAGGTTTAATATAACATAATAAACTGTTATAGTGCGAACACAGTTTTGAAATTCAATCGTATATACGGACTAGGTAACAGACAACAAAACAAGCCGAAAAGGATAGATTTTTTATCGAATAAATATTATAAACTAAATTACAACGGAAAATTAGCGTCATTAAACATATTGTATATTACCTGTCTCACATCTGCTATCATATCCTTTAGCAAATACAATAATCTTTTATACAGAAAAGAAATTGAGAAAATCCAACGAGTAAAAATAATAATGGAAAAAAATGTTATAAGATTGTTATAAGAAAAGTTTTATATTAATATCCGGTCAACGGTGGTTATTGAATGAGAGACAAATCTTTCGGTCCGCGAGAATAGTGATTCGAGTTCGTGCGGAAACCATGGCGATTTTTTAATAATGCCACGCGTGTTATCCGAACGAAATTTACACACCTGACTACGGTCTTGGGTACGAGTGGTAAGATGGTGGAGTGGGTTTCAACATATAACGGGTTATATGTATATTTATCGTCATACATTTATGTATGCATGTGTTGAAGGGGGATATCGGGTTTAACACCACATCCACTTTGGCCTAACAAGACATATAACATATTTTTTATTTTTAAATATAATTTTATATGCGACATAGCAACTTGGTTTGCTTAGTGTTTTGTATTTTACGTATTCTATATCTACCATTTAGATACCTTTTTCCCTTTTTGTTCATATTAGGTGTTATAAATGTAAATTACTGTAAAAATCTATATATTACATTAAACTGGTAGAAATAAATCATTGCTGATACTATCATAAACATTTTTATATTCTACCAAATTTGCCGAGTCTCAAAAAACTAAAAAAAAATAAAAATTTACCATTTTATTATTGATTTTAAATATGAAATTTCCTTAAAATTTTTTTTAAATTTAACCCATACTTAATATTTTTATTTTATTAAACTATATTGTATTTGTAATTATATTTTTCAAATTTAAATCAATTTGAAACCCTAAATTTTTTTACCATCAGAAAATTTACAAAATAGAGCTTCAAAATTAAAATAGTATAATACAGGATTATACTGATCAAGATAATATTTTAATATGAGTAATTAGATAATGATGAAAGAATAACCATGTAGTTAAAGATAAAAATTCGAATACAGTCGGATTCCTTGTCGTCAAGACCACCAGCACAGAGCCGCGGACCCGTACCCTTACTTGCAGAATTCAGATATTCACGTTGAACCCATCTAAGGCGAATACGACTATTTAATATATTATATCAAACTGCCTTTTAATTTTAGAAATATCATCGAAAAAATAGACTGCACTAATCTTAATGATATCGGAATTCTTCAGCACATCGACTAATTTTCAAAATCACGACGTATTAAATAAAGAGACAAAAGAAATATATAAAAACACGAAAGACAGACCGTCAGAACCAGAGGATTCAATGTCGCGTGATATTATGAATATTACCCCTTATACGTTATGAATTTTTATTACCGGATATTAGTAGAATCATTTTGTTTCCATTCCAAAACAGAGTTGATAAATATCTGCAGCTCATCGTTTATTTTCGGATGAACGGTCGTTGATCGTTAACAGTCTTCACTTCGCGTTATTATAACCTGTTTACTTCAATAAAGAGCACAGTATGCATCTTGAAAATCAAAATAATTCTCTAGAAAATCAATCTGCCTCGCCATCCATTTCAAATCTATAATAAATATTTATATTAAAAATTATGTTTATACATTCGGACCACGCATTAAACACCAAACTTTCCCTGGTTACGCCCGAAATTGTGAACACTATAAATATATTTTTTTTTATATAAACTGTACATGTTTTCATATTAATTTTAAATATATATATATATATATTAAAACTTTTGGGTTAGATCTTCACGTCACCCATTACTTTTCATTTTTCTTCGTTCGTTATGAAACGTGAGAGCAAATAGTAAGAATTTATATACAATATGCCGTCGTAAAATTTCCTTCAACTATTCCATCAATTATTCGTTGCAATTTATAGTCTATGTATTTTTTTCTGAATAATTATAATTGAAATTTGAAAATTGTCCATCGATATTTACTTTTACAGACCAAAAACAATATTTTCATTTTTTTTTCATATAACTTGCATAACTTTTCTATATAAAAATTTGATGAATTAAAGAAATTATCGAAAAAAATTAATTTAAAGTGAGTAGCGAGAAACCTTACATTTATAAGAGTCTAGTCTTACTACTTGTAAAAAAAAATATTACGAACTTATTTTGAATTTATAAACAATAATCTATTTTCGTATGATAAAATCAAAAGTATTGACTTAATAAAAACAAGAAAAATCTTAATATAGTATTATTTAACACTATGATATAAGTCAATACAGATTAGGTTAGGTTTTACATTTTTGACATACACAAACATACATTACATTAGTGCATATAACTTCGGATCTACTTGTAAAACCTTCGCGTTTACAGTAAAGAGGTTCTTTCAGTCTCATTCTTGTTTCGTGATAAAATACGTCATATCGTATATCAATTCCAAGAATTGGAATAGGCATAGACTTCTTACGCACTAGTCTTTCTTTATCAAGTTGATTTTCGACGTCCAGTTCAAATTCATGAAATATAGGAGGTAAATCTGCAGTTATAAATTTTCCAATCTAGATCCAAATATAAAAAAAGAATTATACATAGCTGTTAACACAGTCCTCTCGAATTTATAATTTCGATTAAAAAATATGACCAATTGCCAAGCATATAATTTCTATCAATAAAACACGAACTTGCAAGAAAGATTTCAAATGATGGAATTATCGATGAATTCGTCGCCAGGCTTAATAGAAGAAAAGAACATTTTTAATGTTTTTAATTTACATTATAAGAATAACTAATAGTAATAAAATGTTTTTTCGCCCGTTGCGATGGCGCTTGAGGAAAATACGTTAGGCATCTTAGGTATGTCAAAAAACCTTAATCGCCATATCCTTCCTATGCCTCTGATCATACGAACGGTGGTAGTACTTGAACACCCGGAAATGCGCACAAATAGTCACGAGTTATTCATTTGTGGCCACTGAAATCCATACAGATTAATCATACACATCGCATACATTTATTTACTTTGATATCGAAAACGATTCTGTTATTCGCCGTATATGCTTACTATTGAATATTGATGTAAATTATTTGACGTCGCGACTATATCAGGACACAAGTTTCTGTTCACGACTACCATTACTTTGTTCTGACCTTTGGCTGTAATAATAGTTTATAAATATTATTAAAGAAATGTATTGAAAACCGATTTAGTTTTTTATTATTATTGTTAAAAAAATTTAAAGTCTAAAACGGACAATGTACGTAAAAATATTTAATAGTTTAAGGCTTATAAAAATAATAAATTCTATAATAGTATCTATATTATTGGTTCGGCGTACCAATATTGATATGTAGACATCGGAAGAAATTTTTTTTCGGACGCACTATCGCTTGTAAAAATGTTTGCATTTTGAGACTGTTGCGTAGGAAAGATTTTATGCTGCTTATCGGGGCCGACCTTCGTAATTTCATTTAAGTTATTAATATCGAACGATAACGATAATTGGGTCGACACCGCGTACGCTCATACGTCTTTCCTATGCAGTCGTACGGTCGCGATTAAAGAATACAGTCCACAATGAAGGAATAAAGCAACGTAATATTTGGATGAAATATAACCGTGTAATTTTTTTGTAGCTACCGAAACATGGTCCATCGTTCCGGATAGTTTTATTTAGTTTTGTTCCTTCAAATTGTATCGCGTATAACGTAATAAGCAATCGGCATATTGCGTTCGAAGTAGTATAGGCACGCGGATCATAGTGACTTTAAGCGTATATTAATGTGCATATAATATCGTACACGTATATTAGTATATTAAAAATATACAAAATCGTCGTAAATATAACAAAAGTATCGAACTATCGAAGAAGCTAACCAATCGGTCTTCAATTCAGCAGCGAGAGCCTAAAAGTAAGAGTCTCTAATTAAAAAATATTTTCGGTTTCATGGGTTTTCACTGAGTGAGTATTACGTAGTGCAAAATCGTTATAGAATCGGAAATTATTAAGTCGTGATAGTATCGTGAGCAGATAGATTTATTAGTATAGTAATAAATTCGCATTATAATAAAGATGGGTGACGAAGTAAATTTAATCGCAAGACGTGGCCAACTTAAAGGTACAGTCACAAGGTTTTTAACGTACATCCAAAACGAAAATATGGACCGAGATCAAGTTGTTTTAAGAAAAGAAAAACTTGAAGAAGTATGGAATGAATTTGATCAGGTTCAAACGGCGTTGGATTAGGTGACGAAATAAAATTCTAGCGCACATATGAAATACCGCGAAGACTTTGAAAACTTATATTTTAAAGCAATAGTAGAAGCAAATAAAATTGTAACTCTACAGGTGGATAAAAGGAGTATATTGGATCAAGAAAATACAAGCATATTTGGAATGCGAAATTCGGAAATAAAAGAATATAATATGACATCGCACGTAAAATTGGCAGCTTTAAATGTACCTGTATTCGATGGGAATTATCTAGAGTGGTCATCGTTTTTCGATATATCTTTCCGAGGTCCCAAGTTGTCCAAACATTTGAATTTTGCATCGCATTTACTGATTTCTATCACGACTAACTCGATGTAACATGGTAGTAAAATAGAGCGCAGTTAACTGAAGAATAAATCTCTACTCTCGCATACAGACAAGAACTCCTTTACCCTGCTTATTATTAACCCTCTAACTAATACGGAGGATACACCCCCCCCCCCTGATATAGTATACGAATATCACCAGCACAGCATCTGTCCCAGGCCGGCAGCTGCCAGTGTGCGTTCCTGTACCTATATGCACAAACATCTCCAGAGCCCCATCCCTCGCCGAGCGTGTTCCGGATCCCAACGACTCACGAACCACTACACTTCTCGCCCTAAGTCCCCCCCAGCTGGACCGTGGGAGTATTGAGGCAAGGTTAATAATTCAAAAGTATTTGTGCAAACCATGTAAATCGATGTTTTGTATGGATTCGATGCAAAACGAATCGGCGATAAGTTCGAAATTTTACGAGGGACGATTTATGGGTCATATGAGAGCATGGGAACGTTAGGCAACCCCGAAAATGACAGGGGTCCTCTATTAACGCATTTAATTTGTACAAAACTCGACAAAAGGGGACATTTACAGGATGGGAAAAGGGGGAAAAGAGTGTTTCAAATGTGAGATCACAAAAGTAACGGTTTAATGGACATTCTTGGAAAACCGTTTTAAATATTGGAGGCAATCGGAGGCCCACCCAAAATATCTGAACACGCGGCGGCCCCAAAAAGTTTCCAAAATTCTAAAAAATTTTTTATAAATTAAAAATCCCAAAAATTTTAAAATTAAATAATTTTAAGAAAAAAAAAATAACATTTTTAAATAATAAAAAAAATTAAAAGAAAATAAATTTTAAAAAAAAAAAATTAAATTAGAAAATTTTCGTTAAGGCATTTATAGAATAAAAAAAAAAAAATAAATTAAAATATAAAATAAAAATTTAAAAATAAAAACTAGGGCAAGGGTTTTTGTAATACCATATTTTGGTTTATTCGTTACCCATTTTAAACATTAGAAATTTTAACACCCATTTTCCTTTAAAGGGATTTAGTTTCCTTTTTATAAATTTTTCCGATTCCAATTTCCCTTTATGCTTTTTTCGTTATAAAATTTTTCCCCTTTTAAAAGAATTATGTTTTTTCTGGGCCAACTTTTTTATGTTGCTTCTTCGGAATCAAACTCCCAATGGGAAAAGGGTAAAAGAATAATGGATGATTGCTTGGTTTTAAAAAAAGCCTTTTCCGATTTTAAATTTGGGGGAAAACTCCGAAAACCTTTAAACAAATTTTGCGGTTCCCGAAAATGAGGCTTTGGGGTTTTAAAATGCCACCTAAATATTTGGGATTTTTGATTTTGGGCTTCTTGAAAAGATTTAATTTTGGGTCATTGCCCAAAACTTTATATCCAATAAAGTTTTATTCCCTTCTTGTCAAAATGCGAATGTTTTAAAAGGTTTGGTGGAAATTAAATTGGACATTTACGAAACACAAAAAATAAACCTTTTTTGCGCTGGGTAAAAAATTTTTATTTTTGCGAGGTTTTTCCAAATGAAATCCCAAATTGGCGCTTCCCTTATTAATTTTTTCCCCAAAACCTTTTTCACCTTTTTAAAACAATTTTTTTTTAAAATTTTTTTCAATTGCTATTTCGGCATAAAGGGGGTTTAAAATAAAAATTTTTCGGGTATTCAAAATATTTTGGGGACATTTTTTTGTTTTTTAGTAAAAGGGGTTTTGGCCATAAAATAGATTTTCTCGCCAAATGAAAATTGCATGGTTTACAAAAACTTATTAGGTTGTTTGGGCTTCCAATTGAATTAAAATTTGTGTAAAATTTTAATTTTGTCTAAGGGAATCGAAGTTTTTGGGCCTTCGCCGAACATTTTTTTTACTAAGGGAAAAAATTCGGAAATACTAAAACCTTTAAAATTTTTAAAGGGAAAAATTTGTAATATTAATTTTTAACAACGGAAATTTAGTTTTTAATAGAAATTTAACCGTTTTTTTTTAAAAATTATGAAAAGGGGAAAAAAATTTTTATAAAATTGGGAATTACGTCAAATGCAATTCCGGCTTTTCGATCATATATAAACGTAATATTTTGTTGGCCAAACACCATTCTATTTTTAAAGGGGAAAAATTTTCCTAAGATTTAATATTGTTCAACGCAAAATTTTTTTTTTTCCTAGTTTTACTTGTTTTGGGACCCCAAAACAATTTCCTTGGAAGTTGTTTTAAAGGTGAAATAATGTTTAAAAATACGAAATCTTGGGGGACACCCCAATAAATTTGGCCCTTTTTGGTTTGAGCCAACCAACATGACTGGGGAAATTTTATTTCTAAAAAATTGAAAAATTTTAATTTTTATAAAAATCTTATTTAAAACCTTTTTTTACATTTCCCAAATTTATTGCAAATTTTAAAAATTTTTTTAAAGCCGGATAAATTTATCCTGTTAAAATAGGTATGGATTTAATTGATCCGAGAAACCGTTATTTTCTAGGTACAAAACCCAATAATTAAATTTTTTATCTGTGAAACAAACCCCAAATTTATTCTTTTAAAAACATCAAAAATGTTTTTAGAATTTTCAATCGAAACCCGCTTCTCCAATTCCTATTCAGGTTTCGGTAAAAAAAGGCATTCTCCAACCAACCTCAAATACCAAATTTCCCTTTTACCATTGTATACTTTCACCCTCCCCAAGTTTGCCAAGGGGGAAAAAGGGAATGAGTAGAAGGGTAAAGAATTTCAAGTGGAATTTTGGGGTTCCCAAAAGTTGAAATTTGGGGGTTTATAAGGGTTGGGTTTAAATTTAAAAGCCATTTAAAAATATCCTTGTTGAAAAAAGTATTGTCTGTATTAGGCCCCTTTATTTTTAAAAAGGGGCTACGGAAGGGTTTTTTTAAAAAAGGGTTTTTAATTTTTTTTTTTTTTTCCCTTAAAATTTTGAAAAAAGTTTTTTTTTCTTTTTATTATTTT
>CM032339.1:322111-367706 GCA_019022885.1 Schlechtendalia chinensis | reverse complement strand
TATTAGTAGAAATGTAAGTAATGAGTGACGCCGCACTGCGTAGCACAAAGCCATTATAACGATTTCGTGCTATCAACGAACAATATGGTTTTTCCAGTATAATTATTTATTTTTATCGTAATCTAATGTTTTATTACCTACAAAATAACATAGAATTATCAGGGCATTAATAATATTAATAGTGTAATATTTTACAGTTTTATCTTTATGATTCCTACGCGAAAAATAAAATATAATAAACTCATAAATTAATACTTCTTATATTGATTTAATACTGGTATGAGAAAAACAACAAAAAATTTTTACAAAAAAATGTACTTTCTTTTAGCAAAAGTATCTACATATGAATATATTTAAATAGTATAATAATTTTCATACCATTTTTGAGGGGGCTAACTAAACTTTTGGGGGGGCTAGGTTAGCCCCCCCGATTTCCGCCAATGATAGCACAGTTAGTTTATTAAGATAAAAAATAATTCCTTCATTGTTACCACCACAAGATTATTGTCTTGCTTAATAGGAATAAATGTGTCCAATTTGGTTATCTTAGATCAAATGTTTATTTATATTCTTTCACCAAACAATAATTATCTAATTAACATAAAAATTAATATTGTGTCTGATAGTACCATTAAATATGATTTGTTATTAGGTATAAACTTTTTATCTCATCCAAGAGTTATCTTAAGTGTAAATAGTGGTAATTTTGAGATTGACTTTAAACATTTAGGTATTATTCCTTTAATTTTTTTAAAGTATTTTAAAATTAACTTTGAAATTTCCTATTGGTAGGTATTTGATAAAAAAATAATAATAATAATTTAATTAAATTCTCAGTATAGAAATAGGACAGGATTTAGAAATGGAAGAATCTTTATCTAATCAGGATAAAACAAAAGTTAAAGCATTATCATTATTTATTATTAGTATAATTAATATAAGTAGGTATTATATAAAACATAATAATAGGTGCTTATCTAATTTAAACATAAAAATGTAAACTGTAAATGTATTTAAATATAATATAAACATAATATGACAACAAAGTATAACATTTTATTAAATATAGTAAGCATATTATTTAGTGTTTAATATAAATTAAAAAATATATGGTACAAATGAAAACAAAAAACTACCTACCTACTTGGTCTTAAATTAATTTTCAAAAAATGAATGACTCAATTCTGAAATAATTGCTTTATTTGTCACTATGGGAATTAAAATACACTTATTTTTTATATCAAGATAAGATATTGTAAAGATAATAGATAATAAATGTGTATTTACCAAGTATGAATGTATGATTGTAGAGTCAATAGGGAACATACAAAATGGTATATAATTTAAAAACTTTTGGACACTTAATTTAATATCATTTGTAATGATATTTTTTATTATTTGACATACCACTATAAGATCATTATTTTTAAGACTTACAAACTTATCTTTATGCTGTGAAACGTTAATTACAATTTTTAAATCATTGAACATTATTTTTTCAATAAGCGTATTAGATGATTTGTTGAGTGTTGAATGAATGTTGTTTATTTCTTTTAGAATTATAATTGTATGTTCTTTTTGAGATTCAGATAAAAATATATTTTGTTTTTCAATTATTCTATTAAATATTTCTTGAAGGGGGTATTTGCCACATTTTATATATTTTTTTAATTCTTGTAAATAATTCTCATATTTAAAGCAATTAAATGTATCAAGAGCTCCGTGAATTTTTATATACATTGGAAGATGTAACAAACTATGTACATTGTATGATATTAAATGTTCGCCGTAAAGGGATGAATATAAAATAATAAATTTTTTGAATAAATTTTTCGCTAAATCATTTTTAGTTTGGCATGTTTCACTACTTATCAAAATTTTAATACCACAGACCAATAACATAAAATGAGAATATAATTTTTTTTTCAGTTTATTTTTTAATACAACCGGACCAGAGTATAATAAAATAATCTTAGTTCCGATGCTTTCCAATATTCAATATCTTCTATTGGTCTTGGTAATCGATTAAATTCCGATGGTATATCCGATGGATATGATCTAAGATTTTTTAAATTATTAGATATTTTTTTTCTGTCTTCATCATTTAATCTTATATCTTTTTTGCCTTTAACCCAGAATTCTATTAATCTTTTAGTCAAACCAAGACATCCACAATGCATGTAGTCTAATCACACATCGTTCACAATATTAATTGGTAATAACTCAAGTGGACTATCATCTTTATGATAGTCTTCGTCGACTTTATTCCGAAATGATTCATCCGTTCTTAGTGGTGCATTTAATTCAGGGAATATCATTCGATTTTGTATGTATAAGCCCTCCTGGGTACAGGATGTACAACCAAAATAAGCATTATGGCTTTTTACATTTAACAAAAATGCTTTGGCGGGCGAATCACAAACTATGTGGCTTATTTTAAATTGAAATTTAATATTATCAACTATTAAACCACTATCTAACAAAATTAACAAATCTACTAAAAATGGATTAAAATACTCATTTATTGATGATGGTTTTGTCATACCATGAAATATACCGATCGGAAGCACATATTTCGTTAATATATCACTATCTATGATTGATATTAAAATTGGCCATAGCTGACTTTTTGAGCTTTTAGATAGCGGAAGGCCATCTATATTTATTCCTAACTTTATAATATCTTCACTATTAATTTTATTTATATGTCTTTTTAAAACTGGAAACAACATTTTTTTTATACCAAAATGAATATATGAACCTCCACACATATTAATTATTTGTTGAGTATGAAGAGTTTTCATTAATGTTCGTACATCTGTAGGAACATCTAAACCTTCAGATTTTATTATTTTTAAAATACTATTTACACAATTGTGGGATGGTTTATGATGAACTACCCAAGATCATAATTTATTGTGTAAATTTACAGATGATAGTTTTTTGGTTTCTTGAGACTGCAGAATATTTAATTGTACATTTGTATTTATTGTTGTACTTACTTGATTGTGTTTGACTTGTTTGTGGTTCAATGTTATCGGAAATTGTTACATTATCTTTAATGACAAAATCATTCTTGTTTTTTCGGAAAGGATGTTGGCAAACTTGATCATAAAATAAATTAGTTGTTTCATTTTTCTTTTTTTCCATTTTCAAAATTTTTCTAAAATGGCCAGCAGTTATATCTCCCAATGATTTTTTTTGTTTTTTTTTATTATTGGTCTAAAAGATAAAAATATAAATAAAATTCTAAACTTCAAATTTTTTTTAAGTTAACTAATATTTAATTGCAGAACAGCTATTAGGTATAGATAATTATTTAGCAAGTAAAAATACAAATATCTTTGTATTAGATAAATTATAGGTATATATTGTGATAATATTGATATAGGTAATATAATTAATGTATAAATATGATAACAAATATAGGTACATATTGTATAACTAACAATAGTAGTCAGTAATTATATTAATAGTTGTAGTAATTTATAATAATGATAAAGTAATTTTTTATTTAAATAAATTATAACAATATAAGATGAATCAATGTATATAATTTATTAGTGTGCCAATTAAGAATATATTATTTAACGTAAAATTAATTAAAGTTAAGATGTTAAGTAAATCATAACAATTCAAAAATAAATAAATATATAAGACAAAAAAAAAGATTAATTTTTATTCGCTCTTTCCAATTGCGTATTTACATGCCTCAACCACTCAGCAACGATCTTCTCAAACTCAGTATCAGTAAACAAATTTGGCATCAAACTTTCATTTATTGTTTCTATTAAAAGCAAATAAAAATTAATTACATTTTGAAACTTGAAGTAGAAATAAAATATAAAAGAGTATATATTATAAAAAAATTGTAATTACTTTTAATTATTCCCATTATATTTGAATCTCCCACTTTAATTTTTACACCTTTCCCTTGGCCAGTCCATGTGCATTTTGTGGAAAATTCATTATTAAATAATTTGATTAATACTTTTATAACTAAGTCTTTAGCAGACTTGCCACTAATTGTTTTGATAAATGATTTCTAGAAACCAATTTACACACATTTATAATAAAAATAAAAATAATTTAATTATTAAAAGAAATGAATGAATAATTACCAATTTTAAAACAAAGTTCGCATCACTAACTATTTTATTATTAATCTCTAAATATTCACTAACATTTTTAATTGGAAATTGATTTATAAAGTCTGCTTCAACATATTCAATTTGTTGCCTACTCGCTAAATTTGATTCTAATCGTTCAATTTTGGACAATATACGATTTAAAATTAATTTTATTTCATAATAGTTATTATTTACAATTGTTTGTGTTGTCAGTATACTGTTATCAAGTCCTGAATAAAAAAATAATACAAGTATTTTTTTAAATATGAAAATTAAAATTTATATGATTGGTCCATATACCATTAAAATTAGGAGATGGAAGTTGAAATTGTACATTTATTTGTAATATATTACTCTGGTTTGTAATATTATTACACATCTGTGGTGAATAATTATATGTAACAACAGTCTGCACAAAAATACTATATTGTATTATATATATGTTATACTTATGATTTTAAACATTTTATTTAACCTAAGTTGGTAGATTATATTTTTTAAGTGAACAATAACAATAACAATAAAATTATTTTACATATCAATTATTCATCCTTTAAAAAAAATCTATTTAACAAAAAATGAAAGTTACTAAGTTAACTATCCAAATTATAGTACTTCACCCAAAAAAATATACTGCAATAATGTCTACATATAAAAATATGATTAAACCCATTCAAAAATGTATCAACAAATAAAACAATTTTGAGAATTTAAATATAAAATTAACTGTAGACTTATAAAATGTAAACATTTAGACTGTAGATATTCATTAAGTATCGACTTAGTTAAACAAAACGTTATCAAAATTAAACTTCTTTAAATCAGTACAAGTAAAAAAGTAAAAATTGTAATTATATAGGTAACTACTGCATTAATTAAGGTTATTGTTTATTTAATATATTTTTAAGTTAATACAACATGTATATTTACTATTAAGTATAATAATTATTTTATTATAATTAAAATTTTTTTTTAAGTTGTAGATAATGTGATGTTTAAAAGAATATATTGTATACATTGTTTTTTAACCTAGATATATGATGTAAAATAATTTAATTATTATATTATATACATAATTATTGTGTAACTTATATTAAAATAGAATTAAAATAATGTTTATTATTAATGAAAGTACCTCAAATAAATTATTAGTATTAGAACTGTGTCCTAAACTCTCATTTGGTGGAACAGACACCAGTTCTGTATAATTAGTTTGCTCAGTTGAAACATCATTACATATAATTTTTTTTTTTTTGAATTTAAAGGTTGTATTTCATATGCATCAGATTCTGAAAAAATAGTAACATTTAAAAACTCATAATACATTTTATTGTTATTCAAATGTAAAATTTTTACCAGAATCAGAACTATCTACTCCATCAGATTCAATTTTTATTTTTATGTTTGAAGGGGACTTTTTTTACAACTGTGTCTACTTCAGTTGATGACGAATCTTCAATGATTACTTGTTGATGCCATGCTTTATTAAAATTATCTATTTTAAAGTGTAAAATAAAATATTTTTCGATTAAAAAGATAGGTAGGTGCATATGCATTTGTTTATACAATTATTAAGCTCTTACCATAAATCTTATTACCAACAATTTTAATTCTGTATGTATTCCAATTTTCTAATGGATTATCTGCTTATCTAAGAACAGTGCTTGTGACTTTAGTTATTGGTGGCCATTTGCAAAATTGAATACTTGAATTATTAGTAGATTCAATTATACAATTTGTTGGAACAACGCTATAATCCTTAGTTTCAGTAAATAGTGCCACAACTCATTTTGGAATAATCTATAGAATAAAAAATATGTATTTATGTACGTATATAATTGTGTATAATATATGATTTAGTAGGAATTAAAAATGTTAAGAAGAAAAGATCAAGTAATAAAAATTGTATTTATTAAATTAAGGCTGGGTAAGTTAATAATTATTTTAAATGAATTAAGTTAAAGTTAAAATAGGTAAAAGTAAGTTCAATTTTTAAATTAAAAGAAATAAGAAAGTAACTTAATTTAGTAAAAATTATGTTAAACATGTAATTTTGTAATTAATATATTAGATACATTTACCATTCAAATAAAACCATATTAAGAGGATTCTCACATTACACACGTTCAAAATACGGCGGAAACCCCTTCACGTACTTCCAATAGCACATATTGTATAATCATCATAAGTTAAGGATTAAATTTTAATTTAAAAAAAAAAAAGGAATAAAAAATTAAATACTAATAATAAGATTGAGGATAATTTTTCAGAAAATTCGTTATTTAATAAATGGGAAAACGATTTAGTTAAAAATTGTACTGACGTGGTGTTTTCTAACGATGAAATAGATACGTTAAAGTTAGGTTTAAAAATGAGTTTCGCACCCACCAAAATTCCAATTGAAGACATTATTGTAGGCATAGAAATGGGGGTTAAAAATATAGATTTCCAAAATCAGGATATAGCTAGGAAGCAGTGTTCACAATTTCTCCAAAAAACTTTAAACAAAAATAATTTCGATAAAAGTGGAAAACATTTTAAGCTCATAAAACAATTGAAAAATAAAGATTGTTTTTATCTCAAGTCCGATAAAGGAAATTCAATAGTTTTTTTTTTTTTTTTTTTTTTTTATTAAAACTTTGTTGTTTAACAATTTATTTCGACAATTATGAAAAGAGAGGTACAATTACAAATAATTACAAATTACAATTACAATTAAAATTAAAATTACAAATTACAAATAACAAGTAGATTTAAAACATAAAATGGGTAAGGTAAAATAATTTAAGATTACAAAGAAAATTTATTTAAATAGACAGACCAGCCTCGAGGATGAAAGATAATACTTTGGTTATGGCAATTTCGGAATTAATATTAAGAATGGAAGGGAGAGTTAAATGGATGTTCTGAGATACTAAAAAACTAAAAAGTAGTAGACGATTAGTGGATAAGGAAGGACAACTAAAGATAATATGGGAAAGGTCACATATCATTTCTTCTGGATGTTTGGTACAGAAAGGGGAATCATTTAATGAGAGTTTGTAGGAATGAGAAGGAAGTAAATAATGACCGATCCGAAGACGATTAAACTGGATTATAGATTTTCTAGATAGTTTGAGATTGTTGAACCAAGTTTTTACTAGAATATTGGGTACAACACTCTTATATTTCGAAGCAAAATTGGCCGGAAGATTGTTCCAATAGGAGGACCAAAGATAATTAATATGATGACGCAGAATGGGGAGAAAGTCAGAAGAGGGGATTTTACTAGGGGAAGGTAAAGAGATAGTTGAAGTAGACCTGGCCAAATTGTCAGCAATTTCATTGCCAGTGATACCTGAGTGACTGGGAGCCCAAAGAAATTTGATGATAAAGTTTGCTTGGTGGAGTGAAAAAAGAATATTTTTTATACGAAATACAAGTGGTGAAAGACAGGAATTGAAGGGGTTACTAATTAGTGATTGGATGCAAGACATCGAATCAGAGACTATTAAAAAATTGTTAGGAGAGGGGGAGGAAGAAATTAATGTAAGAGCTTCAATTATAGCGTAGCATTCAGCAGAAAAGGATGAAGAAGAGGGGGGAAGATTGTTAGAAAAAGAAACGCATAAATCGGGAATGATAAATGAGTAACCAGCTGAAAGGGGGATACAGATCCATCGGTATAAACTAAAATGAATAACGGAAAATTATCATCAATATAATCAAGAAAAAGATTATTAACCGTGGAGGGGGGAAGGGATTTTAAAAGATTAGAAGGAAGGCCTAGGAAACCGGGGTCTAAAGTGACAGATAGTATATACAGAAGAGATTCATAAGAGAGTTCGAAAAAAGGCAGTATAGGTGAGCTGTAGATATATTCAGAGAAAGAAGATAACGAATTAGCGGAAAGAGAAAGAATAGGAAGAGATTTTTTAACATAGCGCCAATTAAGAAAAAGAGAGAAAAAAATGTCAAAGATGGTAGAGCTGGAATTAGAAAAGGATTTTAAAAGGAACTTTCCTGCTAGCCAACGGCATCTTATGTTGAATGGAGGACATACAGTTTCGACTTCAATAGCCGGAGAAGGGGTGGATCTCAAATATCCCATAATTATCCTAAGACAAGAAGATTGAAGTTTATTTAACTACATTAAAAAATATTGGTTTTCTGCTAAATACTTGGGGTATTAAGAGACGTATGGGATATTATATTGCAAGATACTTTTTTAAATAGGGGGGGAGGAATTGTAATTGTTACATTGACTTTAATGGACTGTATATAATTGAGGAAGGAAAAGAATATTAATACCGTTGTATAAATGCACATTTTAATAATACTATATTTGCGCTTTTCGCGAGTAACAAACAAATTAATAATTATAATCATAATAATAACAATAACAAAAACACATGATAATAAACAATAATAATATACCATACATTGATAATATCAATCTCACTGATACCGCACATTAACGGTTACCGTTAACCGCAGGAGTAGTGTTGTCTCTTATGACCATAACCTCATTTAACAAAACTGATTCCGTTGACGATCTATGACTGCCCCACGTGTCCAGCCTATGCTGATTCGCGACTTTCGTACGTCCGTCCGTACGGTGAACCACAGTCACGAAGTCCTCGTTAAAACGTTTGAACGTTAACACACGCGAAATACCGTCGCCGTAGACGTATAAAAAATGCGAACACACGCGAAAGGTAACGTCGCCGTAGACGTAGAAAAGGCGTACACACGTGAGAGGTAACGTCGCCGTAGACGTGAAAGCGTAAAACGCAACAAAATGAGCATCGACTGATGTACCGCATACATACGCGAAAAGAACGTTACCGTAAACGTAAAGTAATGGACGCACCGCGCGTCCAAAAGTATCAAAAAAATGTCTTTCCGGAACAACCGACACGCCGATCCGAACACCGTGCGCGCGCGAGACCGACTCGACTCGACCGGTGCACTCCTCACGAATGTAGCTTTGTCAGGGCGCGGTAGGGCGGGGTACTTTTCTAGAATGTTCGATGACACCCCGCTCACCGCACCGCGGAAATCTTATCTGCTCGTCTGAACAGTAATATTTTTATCTTAACCATACCTTGAAAACAATTTCTGCGTGCGTTTCTAGAAATTAGTATATTTAATATTAACATTTGTAATTACCTTTTTTAACGATGACATGATCGATCTAATTGTGTCGCGAATTCTGTTTGTTCAACGTTCGGGATGAAAGTGACGTGTGATCGCGGTATGGAAGAGCTTGTTTTTCAAATTTTGAGAAAAGTTATTACTTAGATTACGCGAATCAAAACGCGATATCCCGCTCTGGTCATCGGTTATGACAAGTGCGGCTTATCGCGGTCCACTGATATATTTAACGATTTCAAGTGAATTATTTTCAAGTCTTTACGTTAATTCTTAGTAGAGTCGCTAAAGATAAGGAGAGGGTTGGAGATTTACTTGGTATTATTACAAATACTAGGATCTACTTGAAAACTGGCACGTGTATACGTAGTATGTCCGATAAATACGCGAACTGATTATTTACAGCGGTCTATGGGTCAAAGTAAGACATCGTACTATTTTCGGCACACTCTACAACTACTGATAATGCGACAGTAACCGTCCGACCGTCGAGATTATTATACAAAAAGCACATGTGCAGTTTAAGTGTTTAGGTTTTTTTTATTTTGTTGAAATGGAAATAGACGGTTTAACCGAGCAACGAGTAATCATCAAATTTTTGGTGAAACTTGGAAAAACTCCGCTACAAATTAATCATATGTTAAGTACTGTTTAAAGAGATGATGCTCTGAAAAAAACAGCTCTTTTTAAGTGGATTAAGCGTTTCCAAGAGGGCCGTGAACACTGCAAAGACGATACGAGACCAGGACATCCTTCAACAACTTGTAACGACCAAAACATCGAACGTGTGCAGTCTCTCGTGCTTTCCGATCGAAGAATGACAATCCGAATGTTGGCTGATATGCTAAGTATTGGAAAATCGTCTGTGCACACAACTTTGACGGAAAACTTAGGTTTAAAAAAATTGTGTGTGAAAATTGTCCCAAAGCTTCTAACACAGGACCAAACATTGAGGCGAAAAGAGTGCTGCATTGACTGGGAAAATTCGACGCACACTCCTAATTTTCTTAAAAGGATTATCACTGGTGACGAGTCATGTTTTTACAAGTATGATCTAGAACTTAAAACTCAGAGCATGGGGTGGAAGTCAAAAAATGATCCCCGACCGAAAAAATTTCGTAAAAGCTGGTCAAAAATCAAGGTCATGTTAATCGTTTTTTTTTTTACTACCGTGGTATTGTGCATCATGAATATCTTCCTGAAGGACGATCTGTAAATGCTATTTTCTATGTGAAAGTTCTTAAGCGCTTACGAGATCGTGTGTGACGTGTACGATCAAATTTGCTAGGAGAGGACGGGTGGATTCTGCATCACGATAATGCGCCGGCTCACTCGACTTTGCTGGTCTTAGAGTTTTTGGCCGAAATTCAATCACAACACTCGACCACCCCCCATATTCTTCTGATTTAGCCCCCTGTGATTTTTTTTTATTCCCAAAATGTAAGATGGTCATGAGAGGGCTACATTGGAACGATGTAGAAACCATAAAGCGCGAAACGACAAAAGAACTGAGAAGCCTAACTTCTGAAGACTTTGAGGGATGTTTCGAACAATGGAAACGAAGATGGGATAAATGCATTACTATGGACGGAGACTATTTTGAAGGAGATAAAACTGATTTATAATAAATTATGACAAATAAAAGTTTTATTTTAAAAGTTCGCGTATTTATTGTACATACTATGTACACGTGCCATCTTTTTGGTTCTTGTATAATTCCAAAAACAAAATAATTAAAATCTTTTATTTTTGTAATTTGTTTCAATATTTATTTCCTGCATATTTATTGCAACCATATAAACTAATAATATACATTAATGCACACTAAAATTCAACGACCTGTTATGAACCACTGTTCGAGAATATTCTAATGCTAACTAAACATTTTGGGACTGCCGTCGCACGACCGAATCGGACTGTGCATCGTCAGTTGTGTTTCGATGTGCCAACATACATGTTATTAATTTCATTAGTAATTTAAGATAATCTATTATGATAATATAATAACCGACTCAATAAATCAGTATACATATTCTCACTTCCGTAGTTACGTATTATTTCGCCAGAACCCAAAACACTACCAATTCCTCGTCCGAACGGCTTAACCGTCTAACAGACAGGATCAATCGACCTACCCGGCTCAACTGGATCGGTCATAGCAATGAGCAACGGGAATACTAACCCGGGCTCACAACAGTGCCTATATAATATATAAAAAAATTACATTATAATATATGATAACATAACTATCATATTGAGGAAACTTAAAATATGACATTGCTGGTTTGAACATTTTGAAACTTTGTAGGGACAACTCTTAATGATAATGTTTCAATAATACGTTTCGACAACATCATATAGACATCAAAGTGGGATGTTACATTTGCAATACAAATTATATGTTCCTGGGATGTCTTGTAGCATGAATTGCACAGTGGGTCGTTAGTTGGTTATACCCTACAAGGCGAAAAAATGCGAAAATGTTTTTCCGTTTATTTATGATTCCTATGTTTTGGGCTTAACGTTTATTTACTCTTTAAATAACAATCAAAACTCAAAATAATGCATTCTTTGTGGTTTGTTATGAAACTCTAACCTAAAATGAGCGTCACATCGTTTTACGTTAGAATTATGCAACGAATCACGTAATACGAAGTTTTTTTAAATTTTTAATTAAATTCCATAATTGATAATAAAAACTCATTTTATTTCATATAACACGATAAAACGTGAAAAAATTGAAAAATAACAGTTTTATGTTATAAAATTAAAAATAATCCATACTACGTGATTCGTTGAAAATTCTGTGATGTGTCACATTATATTTCAATCAAATGTTAAAATAAAGATATGTGTCGATTTCTCGAAAAATGTTCAGTAAATTGTCATTATTTCATATCATCTAGTTATACTATATAATTATTATCAATGAATTATATTTCCGTCGATGTCATTTTTATATACAGCTAAAATCAAATTTTGAGAGATTTTTATGTTCCAAAATCCACCCACTTTCTACATAGTGACGCCTACGGTTACCACAAATACTTAACCACCACTACAGAATATGGCCACCTTTTATATTTGTAAAATTGTTCAGTTGTATACGATTTTCTCGATTGTATGTGTATACAACTTTTTATTGATGTAAAACGCGCTATTTTACATCTATTCAACGTGACCAAATTTATTACAACGACCCAAGGCTGACGCTATCGAAAATCAGTTGAGAGGGGGGAGAAGTGTGATTAAAAATTTTCCGATTCAATATTAAAAATTTGTCGACTCCAAATACCAAAATTATCGACATTAAAGTGATGAGAATTACATCGTTCAATTGCTCACTCAGAAGTCTGATCGCCTAGTTTAGAGGAATTTTACAAACCCCCCCCTCTATGCACTCCCTTTAACTGGGTTTGCAACTATCATGCACATTCTAAATGCATAAAACTTGCAAAATATTTATGATATTCAAGGAAAATATCGAAATACTCGATATGCTCCGATTTCCCGTTCCTGAGATTTACACGTGCGTGGAGTACGTGTCCTCATAATTTTGTTGATATCGGAATTAATATTTTGTATAAAATTTAAAGGGGATTAATTTCTATGACGTGTAGTAGTTTCTACACGTATCGTTATACTTACGATTTTGCCGGTAAAAAAATATAAAAGTTAAATACCTTCCGCCGTTTCGGAAAATTGTGAAAATAACTGGTTAATCCGTAAAGGGTTAATATGTTTCATGCGTGGCGAATGATTCAAAATGTTTTGATTAAAACCGTTATCATAAACAAATGTTGGGATATTTTTTCTGATTCGTTGGTGTGTTAAAATACAATCCGATACTTTAAATAGCGAATGCTCGTTTAAGATCAGGCAATTGGGCCTCTGAGATCTTCTAAAGAAAAAATTCTGTTCGGAGGGGGGGGGGTTGAGGTATAAGGTTTTTTTGCCCATGATGTCGATATTGGTACGGTATTTAGTCGACAAGTAAAAATGAAATTTGCCCCTCAATAGTTTTGAGATCGCCACTCAGCCGCTTAAAATGCATGTTATAAATTACAGTAAATGTTCGTTTGTTCTGTCAGAAACCTAACAAATTGTTCGTGTACTTTAATTTAATTGACTTAAATACGGCAAATTCCTTCGATATTTAATTACAGTAAGGCAGTCTTTGGGTTTAAATCAAGTACATATACGGAAGTAATAGCCATAAACAAGTTAAAGGCGAAGAAAGAAAAACAAAAAATTATAAATAACCCATAGTTTATTGTACTCATTGATCGTTTAAATAATTCATTGAATAATTAGCCGATTCTTTTTAATTACACACAATTTGTTTTACTATCTTTTTGTCTACTTAAAATCCGTACATTATACTAGTCAATATATACGTTTCTGTTTTAAATCACATTAAAAATTACAATTATAATAACGTATTATTCACGTAAATCTGATAAATGTTTAATCAAATAAATTGTGAAAAGAGTAACCAGCATTTATTTGTTATTCATAATTATATAATGATACGAGCGCATTTCATGATCAATATCAGCACTTCAAGTTTCAACTACATAACACCCTACCCGTAATAATTTATAAGACATTCACGATAAGGCCGTTCCGAGTGTGCAAATACTTGCGATTTTTTAGTAATATTTAGAATGAAATTATAATAATTATTGAGAGCGAAAAAAGCGTGAAGATAAATATCGTATTACAAAGGACAGCGTAATTTGGACACGGGATGTGTGAAATATCGCGGTATAACAACGATTGAGAGCAACAATTATTTTAGAAAATTTTACCGACGAAAAAGTTGAAAATATTTGACGCTGAAGATACGTATTCAGCATGTTTATAAATCTAGTCGTTCGCGCGTTATGAAATCGTGTGAAATTTAATAATAAAAAAGAATAATATACATCGCCTTAGACACGCGTATCTTCGTTAATTTAATAATATTTGAACAGTTTTACTATTTATATATGTATATATATTATATATTTATTTATTTTCGATATCCTATATACGCCGGTCAACAGGTAACCTAGCGACGGAAATCTCTTATTGTTATTGTTACTCACCGTATGATTTCCTCGCGTCCGCGTGTTATGTATACATATTATTATTGATAATAAATAACAATAGAAGCGTCTTAGTTACGCATATCCACGTATATGTAGTAATGTTTAAACAATGGTTTTACTTTGTACAGTGCCGCATTGAACTGAACTGCTGCGCGGGGGCGAAATAAGTTTTGCAGCCCTATAACCATCATTATAGGGGATGGATTAACACGACCTACTATATAATTTTCCCATTACCGGTCATAGCCAATCTTTTGTTTAACAAAAAAAATAAATAAATACCAAAATAATAACTATAAACAAACAATTACTAATATTCAAACGATATTCATCATATGACCCGTACTAACGATTAACGATTAGAATTAATTACACACTTGTGCGTAACCAGTATAAAACACAAAACTCAAAATTGAATTTGCGTATTCATTGTATAAATACTAATCGTAAACAATGAACTAATGTAATTGAAATGTCAAACATCGCGTAATAGAACACGACAACAATGCAATAACCTGTGATATATTATTATAAATTGTGATCTTGTATGCATGTAAACGCAATATGATCGGTACGGTGCTATTCAACAGGTTGCAGTGAAAATATAATATACTAAAAAAAAAAAACCCAAATGATACTTCGCAATAACTATATTTAGTAAAAGTTTCATATGCAGTGTGATTTCATTATCAACAGCCAAACATTATCATTTAAGAGCACAGGATTTTTCGAATATTTATCTAGTTCGATTTCATATTGCAAATACTTTTTAAACTCTCATTTTTTTATTTTTTTTTCGAAATAGTATTGAATTTTAGTTTGAATAAAAAAATGTCACTTAAATTCAAATTCATCAAAAAATAAAACTGCAATATTAAACCAATTTAATACAGATGGAACTTAATAAGTTTGTAAAAATATATGTTAAAAATTGTCAGATTTGTAGTTTGGATAAGTTATTATCATCGATTTTTTAATAGTTTTTTTTATAATTAGTGCATGATTAATGAAAATCATAAATGAATGGAAAGACAATTGAAATTGATGCAGTATATCAGGTTTAAATTAAAGAATTTTGTAACGAGAAGCTGATAAAGGCGTTCCCTCTCTAATATAAAAACCTTATTTGTAGATAATTTAGTGCCTACAATTTATTAATTAGTAGTTAGTTATGAATACGATTGTAAATTTCGAGTGCCAATTTGCAAGAAATAGTAAATAGCGTTATCGAATTTTTCGCACAATGAAAATTAAACCTGTGAACAACATAAAATGTTGTTGATACGTACGAGTACGTATGTCCCCCCAACGCTCGTTCATATTACTGAAAATAACTGAACACGTTGCCGACTGAAATATATTTAAGATATTAAAAATGAATAATATTGTATTATATAATAGTATATATGGAAGTATTATAAGTTTTTAATGAAATGAACTCGACATTTTTACCCGGCAATTTTCGTTTTTCAAATGCGTTAAATACGTTTCGACGGGCATTTTTCTAGAGAGGAGATACCCTCATCGTGTCGGTAATGAGTGATATTCGCCATGTTATCATACAGAATACACTGGCCAAGGAAAAGGAAGTAAGCATGAGATTACAAATGTTATTTGACATTTAATTTATCTTATAGTATGATTCGGAAAACTATTTAGAGCGATGCTACTAAGTTACCAAAATGGATATGACTTAAAATAGGCATTTTAATACAATTTTCAACGCTTATAATATTTAGAAATACGCTTAGAAAACGCTTAGAAAATTAATTTTTTTTTAATCTTCAACAACGTTTCAAATAAAACATGATAGAGCGTGTAATAAGATTTTAGGTTTTTGGCTCTAAAATTTACATTTTTAAAATTTTAAAATTTGTAATTTGCTCAATTTAGCTTGATATTGATAACAATTATTTCAAAATGCTATTAATATGTTTATATTACTTTAGTATAAAATTGTTTAAATGTTCATCTTTATCTAATTAAAACTTTTAGAACTTAAAAAATAAGAAAATCGAATATGTTGACAATTCGTGTTTATTTTTTTGAATTACAAATTAAAACATTTCCGACTATTGATTTAAGAAATATTTTCATTAACATTAAAATATTAAACGACGAACCTTATACTAAATTTTCAGGCCTCCTTTCATGAAATTGTACATTTTATTAATTATAAAACCTAAAATACTAAAAATTATTGAAATATCCTTAATCCTATATTTCGCTAAAAACCGACGACATTTTAACAAAAATTATAACATGAATTTATTAAAATAAATAATCCGTAAAAGCATTTAAATTTTTTTACGATCTTCCGCAATTGTTTTTGATAGTTTTTAGCACAAAATAAATTGAATAAAAACAGAGCTTTTCCTGTTAAAAGTGTTAAAAATGCCACATTCAATAGTGATATATATTGTATTTTGTAAAATATTAGAATTATATTTAATATGTTTTATTTTTATGTGTATTATTTATGTGATAATGTCGATGCGTGTTTTTCCAGATGGTCGAACTTTTGCCTGCCTTTGTAACTGTGACGAATAAAGTTACCAACGTAACGATACACAACGAGACTGGAACAAAAGTGGAAGTAAGTTCCAGGATTAAAGGATTTTTATTAGTCCTTATACGTATATATATATATATATATACGTTTATACCTATTTACAAATTTAAATAACATTTAAAATTATTTAAAATATTCTAATCATTAGGTATAACTTAATTAATTAGGCATCTAATCTGGCATATGTTAACATTTCCATTGACCAACTAGCGATTACATAAATATCCTCAAAATTCAAATTCATTCTATATTTGTGTCATACATAATTCACCGGCAAATTGTGCTTAAAATAAATAAAATTATAATAGATTATATTATGTTTTGTAACATGTGGTTTGAACATTAATGAATAAATGATAATAATTTGATGATACGATCTTATATTGGAAATTAGAGTCGACGCTATAACATTAAAACGAATAGAGGTTTTTTGCTACACTTAAAAGTATTGCAATAAAATATTCTCGTTTTGTATTATCATATATGATTTTTGTGAACTATTAAATCTAAATTTAGTAATTTTTGTTTTTTGTGCGTATTTTTATATTATAATCTGGAATCACATATTTCCAGAAAACTGAACATTTATCCATGATGAATGGAGTTGGCAGCCTACCGATACAGAATATAAGCGACAAGAACAAGGAAGTAAGCGTCGCGTTAAAGGGGGTTGAAAACGATTTTTTAGTCATATCCAAAATTTACATTTTTTTAAAAACATTCTAATTAGTAATTGACATGTGTAATTTCTCCCACTATAGAACATTTTACGAATTTGAAATTCCTTACGGCTGTGTCCCAAATAATACATTTTGTTTTTGTACGCGTGGGCAGACCTACAGTTTAGCAAAAATGGTCGGACATTTGTTAATATTAGAAAACGATTTCGAAAGAGACGAAGTCATGTGTTCCGACCTGCGAGATTTAATACACAGCGTCAAAATACTGCACGCGAGACATTGGATACACGAAGGTACGATTTTCTTGTTTTCTTTTAGTCGATGTTTTATCGAACTCGCAAATTGTTTAGCACCCTTAAACCCACATTACTCAACTACGACCCGAATCGATGTTTTACGTCGGAAATCACGAGTTTTTATATATTAAATGGATTCTAAAAACTACACTTTAAACTTTTGATAGTCGTATTTGCATTCGAAAATTTGATAATTATACTTTTCGTGTTTTGATTTCCGACCGGGTTAAAAATAAATTTCCAATTTATTCTATCTTAATAAAAGTAAACTTTTTGAACGAAATTAACGTAAGATTTAAAATAAATGCTAATTATACTTCAAATGTAAACCTATTTGTAAGTGAGAAGTAACCACATACGTTTAATAAAATAGACGTTAGAAGTATAAAAGCACACATTACATATTAACAAGAACATTTCTAGGCACCTAAATTTTATTTTTTCCAAATTTATTTAGGTTACTAGTTACTAGTAGATTAAAAAAAATTTTCTTGTATGTATTAAAGATAACGCTTTTATATATTGTTTAAAAACATACACGTCATTCGTAAGCATACGTATCATTATGTACTTGTATATAGAGCCGGACAGAGCGGTGAAAGAAAATATGCGAAGTGTCAACCCGGATTTAATAAGATTTAATAAATCTCTTAGCGTAAAAAAGAATACGCTTTAAATTTGATGGCGCATTGTGCTTTGGTGGATTGTTGGGATTTACTTTCCATAATCGCATACGGAAAAAATGCGAACGTAAGTATATGTGTCATAGAACATACGCCATAATCCGTTTTTAATTCGAACGTGTTCTACGGATTCATTCGTTGGACGATAATTGTATATTTTGTTCCATGATTTAGATTTAAAACCTAAACGAGAATTCGTTACACATTTTTCTAGGTTATTTTGATTATGAAAATCAGTTTTCGTTAAAAGTATTAATTCTATTGCCAATTTGTCAGTCTTAATGTTTACCTATTGTTGTGAAAACAATGTATACAAAACTGGTTACTGGTTTTGTTACGAATCCAACGACTTGATGTCCATTATTTTCAACCCTTTTTTTTATTTTACACGTTATTATAATTACAATTGGGTTAGTTCGACATTCTTTTTAATCATATTTAAAACTGGTCGGTAACAAAAATGTCAAATAAAATTACAATAAATTAAAATAATGATGTCATATGTCAATTGAAATGGAACAGTGTAATGATTAAAAAATTAATTTACCTTAACTTACATAAACAACTCCCCTTAAAAAGGAGATATGACACTCTTTTTCTCTCTTTGAGTTGGTTGATAAACCTAATTATTAGCCACATGCGCATAAACAAGTCGATAATTCGTATATTGTCAATATTTATAAGTCAATAAAATGAGCTTAATAATTTCATGCATATAACACTAAAGCTATAAAATAATGTTTATTATGAAAAAGTTGTTATTCTGCTAAAAGATTTGAACTCAGTTTTATATCTGAATAATTGATGTCTTTTTTTTTTTATTTCATTATATTGGAAGAAACATCAAATAATGTTAGAATCGACAAATTTTTAATAAAAATATTAAAAATTGAATCCCAAAAAACCCTCAAAGTGTCTAATAAGTTTAAACATTTTTCAGGAACTATATTCTGTTCACCAGAAAAGACTTAATTATCGTCTATAAAGACTAGTCCTTTTATAGTTACCGGTTCTCTTATATAAATGATAATGTAATATGGACTTACGTCGTTTTTCCTCAGGAGATGATACATTTGATGGCGCCCGCGTTGAACGCATTGATGGATACTGACCAAATGGAGTTTAACTTTTACATGATTGTAACGGCCGTCAAAGGAACGTGCTCGCGGATGATAGCGGACGCCGGTAAAATATTGGCCGACTTCGTTAAGACGAAGTCATTGTCAAAATTGTATTAATTATTGTTAAATAACAAACACAGTAGTTTTTTATTCTGTTGTTATTGTTGCTGTTATTCCTTTTTTTTTGTATTCTGTATTTCATTTGTTAATTATTGATTTATCATTATATTTTTTTTTATATTGTTTTGTTAAATAAATTGAATTGACGTTTGTATGTATTGCATTATTATTTTAAAAAAAAGTTAAAATAATATCATCGTTATACATGTTAGGCTCCTTGCGGGCGGCTTAGAGTACGGCCCCAGCCTTCTGGACGGGTCGTCCGCAGAGCAATCTATTTCTTGGCTAGGAGGAGATGGACTTGAATGATAAATCCCTTTAAGGGGTGTGTGGCCTTAGCGGTGCTGTGCATGGCAGGATAGATGAGGTGTACATTTTGTCCGATCGAAACTCTTGGGAGGTGCTTGAGCCAAATACACCGTACTGACTTGGGTTGGTGAAAGATCTACATGTCTTTCACTCGGGTTACGGCCCCAGAGACTCAGAGTTTAGTCTCGGATTTCACTCTTCCGATGACGCGAGCAACTGATGTCTAATGTCGATAAAAACTACCTTAAGACGATAGAGTGGCGGAGGCGAAGATCTTTCAAGGCATGTCCTACCATTGTTGCTAGCAAGAATAGGAGTACGGGTGTCGCTAAAGCCTCGTCACGAGGACCACCCCGTGGACGTACAGATATGGATCGAGCCTAGCTCGGATTAGTTTATAGTTGGATTATAGTTGGATTCGCACGGGCTGTGTTTCTTACGGATGTATATATTGTCTACAGTTTGGTACCATTTTGCTTTCACAACTAATGACGAACGAAGGAAAAAGAAAAGTAATGAGTGACGTCAAGATCTACCTCAATGTTATTACATATATATAATGCGTGATTTGTTTTTATTTGAAAATTTACGTGATATGAAAAGTACACACTCTTATCATATTATTTATTACGAAATAAGCATATGATAGAATGCAATTATTACACCAATCCTATGAAAAAAGCTATTACGAAGAAACTATCAGCGGTTGTGATATGTGTATATTTAAATTATACATAACTATACATATTTATTTATTTAAAACTAATATAAAAAACGAGTACCGTTCATAGAGTTCTATCAATTATATTCGTTTATATTGATCACAATTTCGGGCGTAACCAGGGAAACTTTTGTGTAGAATGCGATGTCCAAAAGTATAATCATAATTTATAAAATAAATTTATATTATAGGTTTAAAGTGAACGGCGAGGCAGATTGATCTTCAAGTGAATTCTTTTGATTTTCAAGACGCATACTGTGCACTTTTTTAAAGTAAACAAGTTATAATAATGCGGTGTGAAGACTGTTCAAGATCAATGACTGTTCATCCGAAAATATGAGAACGTTATACTCATCGTATAACGATGAGCTGCAAATGTTATCAAATCTATTTTGGAATGGAAACAAAATGATTCTACTAATATCCGGTAATAACAAATCTTGCATTTCTTTATTTTATACGTCACAATATTTTAAATTAGTTGATGTAACATAACACCATTATGTTTTAACTCATATTAAAATATTATCTTGATCAGTGTTATTCAGTATTTTACTACTTAATTTTGATGTTTAATTTTTTTAATTTCTGATGAATAATAAACTGTAAGGATTCGAATTGATTTAAGTTTATAAACTATAATTACAAATACATTGAAGTTAATTTGCATAAATAATATTAAGTATGGGTTTATTTTAAAGAAATGTTCATACAAGAAAGATTTCAAATTTAATATCACTAATAAGACGTTAAATTTTTATTCATGTTTTAGTAGTTTGAGACTCAATAAATTTGGTAGAAAATAAAAATGTATATTAAACTACCAGCAATTATTTATTTCTTACAGTTTAATGTAGTTTTTGGGTATTTACTGTAATAATAATATGAAAATGATAATTTTAACTAAATAATTATACCTTAATTCAAGTTTCAATAGGAATCAATAGTAATAAATTTATTAACGTTGGGTATTTAATGGTTAAAATAAATTGTCTGATATCATATATGTCATCTAAAATACAGTTAAGTAAGTAAAAACAATATATTTACAAAGGCCAATGTGGGTGGGGTGTTGAACTTCAAAACAACTCTTGATCACACTCATATATAAATGTATGACGATAAAAATACGTACAATCCGTTATATGTTGAAACCCTCGCCACCGTTTTCCCACTAAAGCTCTCCGCCGTCGCCAGGCGTGTGCATTAATTTAAGAAATCACGAGCGTCTAAACAAACAAATCGCCATGGTTTCCACGTGATCTGGAAACACTATCGTCGCAGACCGACGGATGTATCTCTCATTCAATAACCACCGTTGAACCGTTATTAATATAAAATTTTCTTTTTTAAAACAAACTTGTACCTTCTTCATATACATTTATTCTTTATACTTTGCTTTCTACATTTATAAACGTTGATTTACATTGTTGCATTTTAAGTTTTTTCAATTTTTTTCATAATTTTCTTTTCTCGTTGGATTTTCACAATTTTTATTCTGTTCAAATGTTTTTTGTATTTAATGAAGCATATAGTAATGTCAGATGCAAGACGGGTAAATTACACTTTGATAAATAGCGTTAATTATCATATTTATTTTGGCTACGTTGGCCTTACGACGATGTTTATAATTGTTGCAGGACAACGTTGACCGATCACAATTAATATAATATATATAACAATCACAGGATAACGTTCACAAAAATCAATAATGTTTATAATACATGTTTATATGTACGTATGTATATACGCGATTGCGTGAATCTTTATAATATATATTCGTCATACGAATAGTAATTCGTTCACGTTTTAAGTGCACTGTTCCATGTTCATTTAAGCATATTTTTAATGAATACTATACCATACATTGGTATATGTATAAATAATTTATATACAGTAGCGTAGGATGACTCGCAAGTTTCATTGGTAGACATAGTTAAAAGCGCATCATACCAATTAAAATATTTATTTAATGATTTTTTTTTTTAATATCGATTTAACTATTTTTTTTCTAAGGATTTAATTTATAAGTTATTATTACAGTGTAAATTTAAAACATGAAAAATGTACTTTTCATCTAATAAGCCTGGCGATGAATATATTGTTAATTTTATTTTATGAAAGGTAATTTAATCGTATGAAATTCGTGATCTATGGATAGAATTAATATGTTTGGTAATTAATCATTTTTTTAAATCGTTATTTTAAATTCGATAGGACTAAGTTAACGGCTATGTAATAATCATTTTTTATTTTGGATCCAGATTGAAAAATGTTTAACTGCAGTTTTACTTCCTATAGTTCATGATTTTGAACTGAACGTCGATTAACAACTTGATAAAGAAAGATTAGTGCGTAAGAAGTCAATGCCTATTCCTATTCCTGTGATAGATATACGATATGATGTATTTTATCATGGACTAAGAACTATGAAACTTATGATACTAAAAGAACCATTTCACTGTAGACACGAAGGTTGTACAAATAGAACCGAAGTTATATGCACTAAATGTAATGTTTGTTAGTGTATGTCAAAATGTATAACTTAACCTAACTTGTATTGAATTATATCATGGTGTTATATAACACTATAACAGGATTTTACTTTTTTATCAAGTCAATACTTTTGATTTTATCATACGAAAATAGATTAATGTTTATAAATTTAAAAAATGTGTATAGTAATTTTTTTTTTTATAGGTTGTAAATCTGAACCCTTACAGATGTGAAGGTATGTTTTATCGATCTTCACGTTGAATTAATTTTCTTCAGATGTTTTCTTAATATCTAATATTTATATAGAAAAGTAATGCAAGTTATATGAAACAAAAAAAATGAAAACATTGTTTTCAGTCTGTAAAAGTAAATATCGCTGGACATTATTAAGAATTTAATCATACATTTTAAGAAAAAAAATACATAGACTGTAAAATTCAATTAATGGTTTTTGGGATAGATGGAGGATATTTTATGACGGCATATTTTCTACAATTTTATACCATTTGTTCTCACGACTGAATTGACAAATGAAGGAAAAAGAAAATAAGATGATCTATCCTAAAGGTATTACACTTTTATAATGCGATTTTTTTTCATTAAATCTTTCACATGAAATGAAGTTTTACATTATTTACCACAAAAAAAAGCCTATAATAGAATGCAATTATTATACCACTTCTAAGAAAAAAGAAATTATTAACGGTTTTGATATATGTATATTTTTAATAATACAT
Source organism: Schlechtendalia chinensis (assembly GCA_019022885.1). Taxonomy (NCBI): domain Eukaryota; kingdom Metazoa; phylum Arthropoda; class Insecta; order Hemiptera; family Aphididae; genus Schlechtendalia; species Schlechtendalia chinensis. The sequence goes on along the minus strand of CM032339.1, from coordinate 343,615 downwards.
AACCATTTATATTTAATTAATTATTTTAATATACTTTGTATATTGTATATTGTATGTACCGTTTATATGAAAAAAAAAATACATTTGTACTGTTCACAGTTTCGGGCGTAACTAGGGAGAGTTTTGTGTACAATGCGATGTGTACACACGAGGTAAACAAGTTATAATAACGCATGGTGAAGACTGTTAACGATCAACGACCGTTCATCCGAAAATATACGATGTGCTGTAGATATTTATTAACTCTGTTTGAAATGGAAACAAAATGATTCTACAAATATCAGGTAATGACAATTCATAACATATAAATGGGATTATTTATAATATCACGCGAAGTTAAATCCTCTGGTTCTGACGGTCTGTATATCGTGTATTAATATACTTCTTGTGGTTCTTTATTTTATACGTCACGATTTTGGAAATTAGTTGATGCGCCGATGAATTCCGCTTTGTTTAATATTAGTGCGGTCTATTTCTTTGAGGATATACTAATGTTATAAGGCAGTTCGATATTACATATTAGACGTATTCACGTTAAGTGTGTTCTGCGTGAATATCTGAATTTTTCAAGTAAGGGTACAAGTTCGCGGCTCAGTGCTGGTAGTCTTTAGACGACGCGGAATATATACGTATCTTCATCATTATCCACATCCTTATTTATTCACCATTATGTTTTTTCTCACATTAAAATATTATGTTGATCAGTGTTATCCAGTTTTATACATTTTAATTTTGAAGTTTAATTTATTTAAATTTCTGATAGTTAAACAATTTTATGGATTCAATTTGATTTAAGTTTAAAAAATATAATTACAAATACATTAAAGTTTAATAGCATAAAAAAATATTAAGAATGGGTTTAATTTAAAGGATCTTGGGACAAGGATGATGTCAAATTTAATATCACTAATATGATGTCAAACTAATTCTTCATTGACCATACATAATTCAGTTTAGAACAAGTACATTAAATACTAATAAATTCAAAATTCAACCCATCTAGGGGGTTAAGGATTTGAAACGATCTAAGAATAGAAAAAATCGCCCAGGCCAAACCATTAATGCTGTTAGTATGAAATTTCGTCAGTAGTTTTGCATTATGATTTAGAGACCAATCAGAAAGAATTTTCAAAAAATAGGAAATGGGATTAACATAGTCGATATAGAATACGTAAAATACTAAACACTATAGCAAACCAAGTTGCATGGAATAGCTGTTGATAAAAAATTTTTTTAAGTATAAAAATGAATTTTAAAGGTATCTTCCTAACAGTGACCGACTGTCGTCAGGCGTGTGCATTTCTTGAAGATAACACGCGCGTCTATGACAAACAAATCGCCATGGTTTCCACGTGAACTGGAAACACTATCGTCGCAGACCGAAAGATGTGTATCTCATTCAATAACCAACGGTGACCCGTTATTAACATAAACATTTTTGTTTCCAAACTCGTATTATTTTCATATACATTTATTCTTTATACTTTGCTTTCTACATTTATATACGTTGATTGACATTGTTACATTTTAAGTTTTTTCAATTATTTTCATAATTTTTTTTATGGTTGAATTTTCACATTTTGTTTTTGTTTTAAGGTTTTTTGTATTTGATGAAGGATATGATGATAGAAGATGCGAGACAGGTAATAAACAACATATTTAATTACTCTATTCATTCCATCTATTGTCTGTATGCGTAATTATATTTATTCGAAAACAAATGTATCCTTTCGACTTGTTTGTTGTCTGTTAAATATACGATTGAAATTCAAAGCCGTGTTCGCGCTATTACTGTTTATTAGACTATGCGACATTGAATCCGCTATGATAATTAAAAATTTGAATTTGTACTTTTGACTTATATATACGAATACGAAACCCCCTCTTGGAACTCACCTTGTCGTGGTGAGGGGGCTTGATCGGTCGTTCGATGAAGCTTAGTGCTATGCTAACGGTGGTGTATTCCACCAGCAGGGTCTCCCAAGTTGGACAGGACTAAGCTGAGAACGACTCGACTAAGAGTTCTGAGCCGGCCCTTACTTTAATTAGTTGGGGTCGGTAAGGCTGGAGGGAGCCTGCTTGCAGTAAGCAATCCTGCCGACCTGGCGGTTAGGTATAAAACGCGGAGAGAGTCACTCCTAAAAACTAAATATGAAGTCAATATATGGATGGTTTTTTACCACCCCAGGGTCATCGGAACCCCAGGGGTCGGCAGTAGTGGGTGGATCCGGGGTAAAATCCGGGTCCAACGTAGCGGGCTCACTAAGGTCGCCATCATGCAACCGCGAGGACACGGGGGTGGTCTACCAGGCCCCCGTCGTTCTATTTGCAACTGGGAACACGAACTGCCCGTTCGTCGGGCCGAGATGCCTGTGGCCATGTCCACCGGACTGCATGTGTCCGGGAGAGTGTCCAATGGACATGGCCGTGTCAGGAGACGTGTCCATGGACTTTGAATCGACCGACACCGAATCAGAAGACGTGTCCATGGACATTGAAACGACCGACGCCGAATCAAAAGACGAGTCCATAGACATTGACGTGGTCGACGCCGAATCAGAAGACGAGTCCATGGACTTCGAATCGATGGACGCGGAGTCAGGAGACGTCTCCATGGACTTCGATGCGTCCGACGCAGAGTCAGGAGACGTCTCTATGGACTTCTAGCCTGTCGATTCGGAGTCAGGAGGCGTCTCTATATACTCGTACGTGTCGCACGTAGAGTAAGGAGACGTCTCTATAGACTTGTACGTGTTCGAGGCAGAGTAAGGAGACATCTCTATGGATTTTGCGGTGGCCGACGCAATATCAGTAGACATCCATACGAGCCGACCGATTATCACACCCGATTCCCAGTGAGATGGACGTCGACGAGCCCGATGCGAGGCCAGGCATTCTACAATTGGCCTTATATGATGACACTTATGGCGTACGTATACAATGAGGTGCGATCGAATTCACGGTCTCGTACGCGTCGCATGCTACAACCAACATACAAGGCGATAGAGCCGCTGACAGAGGGTTCTTGTTGTGGTTGCGCAGCGCGTCAAACGATGTTCAACGAACACTGCGTTCGGTTGAGGTCCGAATTAAGACAAAGTCATGTACGAAACCGGATATTTCGAAAATGATTCTGATTCCAGCGACGGATTTATAATTATTATTTAAAGAATTTTGTAACAAGAATTGCATGAACGATTATATCCTGCGTGATGCATAAAGATCAGATACATATCATGTGACGCTAAAGAAGAGAGAAGAGAAGAAGAATAAATAAATCAAGACATAAGTTTATCAAACTAACAACTAACAGTGAATTGTTAAGTGCGTACGAATCGAAAAAATAAGGTGGATATTTCGAATCACAATATGCATATGTTATGTAATGTAATGGAATTGCTCGGTCAGATTGTATATAAATGTAACTTGATCGCAATAAATGTAATTGAATAGTTTTGTAAAAATAATTCCTGCATTATTTATTCAATTATACTACTTACACTTCTAATGATAAAATTATAAATATATTTGTTTTTATAAAACCATAACTGTTTATTTTTTGGGAATTTGGGTTGTTGTGTTCTTTTTATCATATACATTATAATTAAAGTCATTTGCTATTGAAAATCAATGCGAGTTTCTTTAAAGAATCATTTCCTCGTTGAAATGTAGTTTCAGCGTTCGTATGATCAGAGCAGTAGCAAGAATATGTTGACTCAGATATTTTGCTGGAGTGCAATCACAAAAGTGACCATATTTGACATATATTTTTGAATCCGTTTATGACGATGTTTCGATGTACTTATAAAAGCTGCAGGACAACAAACTACAATCAACTGTACGATGAGATTGGCTCAGGTTAACGTGAATCATTGTGGTGCGTTTCTGTGTGTTTTTTATACTCCATTCTATAAGATAACGCACACAAATGAGGAAAGAACAGTACATTTAATACGACGCATGTAATATGTAAATGGAGGATCGTAGGATATTCAATTTACGGTGGTCGCCTTGTTCACGTCAAAATTGACATTCAAAAAATAATTTTCATACGAATTCTCAATGTACTAAAATTATCGAACAACTGTCGAGGTTATATCTAGGCAATCCACACGTATAAGTATCTTACAAAGATAAATAAAAAAGATACAACCCACCATGAATTTGGTATTTTCTAAATCGAAATGTTCAAAAAATAATGAAATACTATATGTGAAATTGATACTACGCAGCGATAATAACTGTAATTTCGTATTCTGTGATGTCATACATTATATTTTGAATTCTAATTTATTTACATTTCATAATACCGTAAATGCGTACGTATGTTTTATTGGAAAGATTAAAAATCAAATGTTTTTAAACGCAATGTACATTCTGATCACCTTCAGCAACGGAGTGTCATTTGTTTAATAATACACAATACATTTTTCATTTCGTATTTGAATAGGATTGTGCGAACTATATCGTCAGAGGATAACTTGAAATCGTTCAAAAACACGGGAAATTATTCATCGAAATTGTACGCAAGTGTCTTCTTATCTGAAGCTCCTGCGAGTATGCATCACTTCTTCAAGAAGCGTATCCATTATTTTGTAAAATATACAATGTCTAGAAAGCTGACGGTGAAGTGAACAGGATGCGTAACCCATCGTTGTCCTCATGGAAACTTCCGGGGGATATCGCGTCCACCCCAATGACGTGATCCGATTCTCGTCGTTCAACACTCCTCGGGCAACGTTCGTCCTAGACGGAATACATGTAAGACTTATTAACACCTAATAACATTATAGCACGATTATAGACTTTTAATCGATAAGACACCTGTATTCTGTGAATCAAACTGCATAACTACACATTACACGTTATTTCGACAAACTCGAGAACGGTTATATTAGTCACACATGGGATCTGCCCGGAATTAGAAGACCATTTTCTATACCTATATGTATCATAAAAAAAATATACATTTGATTTAAAATAAAAATATGATATACTAGTATTGTTTTCAGTTATGACTGTCAATTGGATCACGTCCAATAAAAACAGGGTCTCAAAATGCAAACATTTTTGCAAATGATAGTGCGTCCGAAAATATATTACCTCCGAGGTCTACATATCAAAATTGGTAAGTCGGGCTAATAGTATAGATACTATAATGGAATTTCTTGTTTTTTTAAGTTTTTCACTATTAATTATTAATATGTACATCGAATTTTTTTAACTTTAAAATGTTTTTAACAATAATAATAAAAAATAAATTGGTCTTAAAACATTTGTTATAATAATATTTGTAAATTACTATTACAGACAATGGTCAAATCATAGTTATGGTAGTCGTATACAGAATCGTGTGTGCCGCCTATACAATCGCGATGTCAAATAATTTACATGAATATTCGATGGATTCATACACAGCGGATAACATAATTATAATCGATATCAAAGTAAATAAATGTGTACAATATGTATTATAAATCTGTACTAATACTAATCTTTATCGTATCCTGTGATGGCATACATTACATTTTTAATTTGAATTTATTTCAACGTAAATTCATGCGTATGTTTTATTGGCAATATTTAAAATCGAAAGTTTTTAAACGTATTGTTACATTCTCGTCACCTTTGACAACGGACTATCAATTGTTTTATAATACACAATAATTTATTAATTTCGTATTTGAATGCGTCCAAGCGAGATTTAACGTCAGAAGATAATTCGAAATCATTCATAAACACGGGAATATATTCATCGAATTTGAACGCAAGTGAATTTTTACATGAAGTTCCTGCGAGTGTGCATCACTTCATCAAGATGCGTATCCATGACTTCGTAATATCTACAATGTCTAGAAAGCTAACTGTGAAGTATGCAAGATGCGAATCTCGTAAGAAATGGCTGTATGCATCCTTGCAAGGATGGTAACATGTCGTAAGATGTATAACATAAACGCGCGTCGTTCGGATTCTTAAGCGTTTTTGCCAGACACCATTAAACCTTTTTTTTTTTTTATATGTATCGGCAAGTTCAGCAGTGCTTAGGGCAGTGGGTCGCCATCATTTATTTCAAAATAAAATGAATACAATTTACTGCTGGGGTGGATGACCGGACAATCCCCGGCCAAGCCATCCCTCACAAAAAGTAATACAAATTTAGCAGGGAGGAGCGGTAAAGCGAATGCTTACTGCTCCACCCCTCACAGCTTATATATCAAGGGGGCGACCAGCCGCCGCCCTCCTTCTCCTCCAACCACAAGATGGAGCAAACCCCTGCAGGGACTGCCTCTCCCGCTCCGCTTCCGCATTCAGACCCATCACGGTCGAAGCGAAGTGAGCAACCGCTTTCCATTTGGCCTGGGACTCCAGCATTTGGGCTACGAGATCACGCAGCCGAAAACGACCTATAACGCGTATAAGGTCGTTCTTGGCCCACTCGAACGCGTCGCAGCGAACGAGCGTGTGAAACGCGTCGTCATCCTCTTCGCTGTAAGAGTCGGGTGGTCCGCAGTGGGAACACCCGCTCTCCGGAGCACGGCCGATCCGGTGTAAAAACCGGTTGAAACAACCGTGCCCCGTTAACAGCTGGGAGAGATGAAACGTCATCTCACCGTGCGATCTCCTCACCAACCGATCGAGTAGCGCAGGGGGTATGAGTGTCCGTGTCCAGTCCCGTCCACTCTTGACGGGAGCGTCCCATCTCACTACCCTCCCCGCCCACTCGTCCGTCGTCACAGCTCTCGGGTCGCCCGACGTCGCCGGAGTTCCCAAAGGCCGTCCTTCCGCTGCCGGCGGTGTCGCCCACCTCGCGTCGTACGCCGAAGCGCGTTCGACCGCGAGAAGGTCGATAGGGGGTAATGGGAGACTGTGCGGTACGCATAGGCGCACATGATGGCCGCCCTACGCTGGACCTTCGCCAACGTTTCTACGCCCGCGGGTTATAAGCCAGCGTAGGCGCCACGTCGGAGCGCCGTATAATAGAATCGATTGCACGACGCTCACCAGCAGACGCCTACGACTTTCCCGGGGGCCGCCCACGTTCGGCATGAGTCCGCACAGGGTGGACATCACCCGCTCGGCTTTGCGCACTGAACATCGTCCCCTTGTTCTCTAGGATCACTCCTAGATACTTCAGGGACGCTCTTAGTCGTACGACCTGACCCTCAAGCCGTAACCGGGGTTCCGCCGACCCGCGACGGCTCGTAAACGATACGGATTTCGTCTTGTCGACGGCCAGCTGTAGGCCGAGCACACGTATGTGCTCGGCCACCGTCGCGAGTGCGGCGTTCGCGCGGTTCTGCACCGCTTCCACCGTGTCCCCCACCAACACGATTAGCGTGTCGTTCGCGTAATGGACCGTGATCGTTCCCCTGGGCAGGGGAAGACGGAACACGGCGTCGTACGCGACGTTCCAGAGGAGAGGACCGAGCACGGAGCCCTGCGGCACGCCGCAGGTAATCTCCATCGTGATCGGCTTTCCCCGGTCGTCGTAGACACCATTAAACCTAACTAACCTAACCTAACCTCCTCTCTACAACACAAACGATTTTTCAATTTTCTTATTTTACAGATAATTAGTACGTTATTAGTATGAGATTGTAAGACAATATTTGAAACTTGTATTCTACTCTTTTATTCGGAAAATTGATTGTCTATAAGAGCTATAGAAATGTGTCCCAAGTTCTACCCCCCAATACATAGAACCACTTTTTCTCTATCTTGTTCTAACATAATGTTGTCCAAGATGTTGGAATATATATAATGACCTAGAATGAAATGTATAATATATCATGAAGACACCAAAGTTGTATGTAGAATTCGTGTATATATAGTATTAAATTGTAAAATATTAACCAGCTTTTTGTTTTTGTTAAATTTTTTCTTTATATTCAAATGTTATTTAAAAAATAGATTTTTATTATTAGCTAAAATTCGGAAAAATTTATTGTTACATATATATTTGTACAACGAAATAGGTAAGCAAAAATTTGAATTATGGTCTATTTATATCCCCCCTTCAGCGAATCCCTCTTCGGATGTTATTAGTTATATTTTTTCTTTCGAAACTTGTATGTCCATAATTGGAGGTGATTTTAATGGACACCACCCTGCCTGGGGATCGTCCAGGTCTGATTACCGTGGAAATCTCATCTGTGATTCCTTGTTTACGCATGATCTTTGTATACTAAACACTGGAGCTGCTACCAGAATCAATCGTCCTCCCTATCATGATACAGCTGTCGATATCACTGTCTCCTCCCCTAATATTGCACTCACTTGTATTTGGTCAGTTTTTACCAGACCCATTTGGTAGTGACCATTACCCTATCCTCATATCCATTCCTCTTGGCCTCCGTCATGTACGCTCCCAATATACTAATAACAATTATGGTGGTAGCGGTAATAATAATAAGACTAACCTTAACTTCAATTTTAATTCAGCTGACTGGGTTGATTTTACATATAATGTGTCTACGCTCCTTAACTCTTTTACACTATCCTCTTCGCCATTAGATAATTACAATTCTTTTTCCAAATTATTATTTAACAGCAGCGGAAAAATCAATCCCATTAAAAAACATACATAATATTGGTCATGCCAAGAGTCCGCCTTGGTGGAACGATTTATGTACAATCGCGGTAAAGACACGGTCGTTCTACTTCCAAAAATTTCGTTCCTCTCGCTCATATGAGGACTTCATAACTTATCAAAAATCTCGTGCTGACACAACGAAAGCTCTTAATAAGGCAAAAAAAGATGGTTGGAGTAAACTTTGTTCTAAGGTACATCCTTCTACCTCACTCTCTGAATTCTGGAGTACGACTAAAATATTTAAAAATTGCCTCAATCATACAACACCTGCTACTAACAAGGACTGGTTTCAGAGTTTCTGTAACAAGATTTCACCATATTATGTTCCCTGTGAGATGGAAGCATCCCCTCAGTCTTCTCCTATTTTCCAGCATCCAGTTATAAACTTCAACCCACATTTCGATTCTCCTATCAATCGACGTGAATTATCACTAGCTATATCATCCCGTTCCTCACCATCCTCAGGATTAGATGGCATCTCCCCTTTCATGTTCAAACATCTTCCAATACAAGCTTTTGACATTCTTCTTACCATACTTAACGATTTATGGTTAAACAAAATAGTACCTGAATCATGGAGATACTTCAGAGTGATTCCCATCCCAAAACATTCAACAAAACCTCCTGCTTTCCGTCCCATAGCATTATCCTCGGCCTTTTGTAAACTAATCGAATTTATCCTAAAAAATCGATTGGACTGGTACTTGGAGCATAATTCACTCATCCCTAACAACTTATTTGGATTTCGGCGTGGTCTTGGTACCATGGAATGTCTATCAAGTCTTACCGGTTCGATATATCAAGCCTTTTGCGACCATTCATTTCTTTCAGCTGCTTTCGTGGACATTTAAGGTGCTTACGACTCGGTTCATATCCCAACTCTTATTTCTCGTCTTTATGATCTCAACATCCCTATTTCTTTTTGCTCTTACATATCCTCCTTATTTCATGTACGTTACCTATCATTCACCTCCCTCTAGGAAGTGAATGTGTTCGATCCACGTACAGAGGACTTCCACAAGGGAGTTGTCTCAGCCCCATTCTTTTCAATATATATATGATATATATAAGTCAAGCTCTTTCGTCTTATAATTCGTCTCTGTTATTTTATGCGGATGACATCGTTGTTTTCTCTGTAGATAAATCCCTCAATAATGCAATTCTCCATTTAAATACAGCTCTTCACTCTCTAAATAATGCACTTTCATCCTCTTGTCTCTTTGTAGCCCTCATAAAAGTCAATCCATTATTTTACTAGGAAACGATGCTATAATATACCCCCTTTTATATAGACCATACGATTATTACCCCTTCGACGACAGTAACATATCTCGGACTTAAGTTGGATCCAAAGCTTAGATGGGTCCCTCATTTTAACTGTCTTAGCTCGTCTATTGCAAAATGGTCCAACTTATTTAAAGCGATAGCAGGTACATGGTGGGGTGCTCATCCCTCATCATTGCTACTAATATTTAAGGCAATTATTCGGTCAAAGGCAGACTATGGCTCTTTCTTATTTGTTTCTGCATCTCGAACACATCGTAAAAAAATTAAATTCCGCGTTAACGGCTTGTCTCCGTACTGTTATCGGAGCAGTTCATTCCACGCCTAACATGTGCATAGGAATTGAATTACTATGTCCCCCAATAGAAATCCGCTCACGACGACTTGCGATTAAAATTCTTACTAAAAAACAGTCTAATGGTCATAATTTTATCTTTAAATCGTTTTTAGATTGTTTTCTCGTTGGCGGTATGTGCCAAAAAACACTCCCTATTCTTGCGTCTATCTCTTCTACACTGATTTCCTTTACCCCTTCAATAATTACGCCAAGAAATCGGCTCCATTGCTATGACATTCCGTTTGCAGCTTTGATTATTCCTACCTCGATTCATATACTCCCGCTTTTTCAAGATCTTTCAATCAAAAATACCAAATTTAACAAGCCCACTTTTGTCGCCAACCAAATTTTTACCGAGTTTGTGGAGTCGAATTATTCCGAAGCATGGCTTGTCTTCACGGATGGCTCAGTATCGAGCAACTCCGCAGGCTTTTCTTATTACATTCCTAAATTAAATATAAAATTTTCCGATAACCTTCCCCACTATGCTTGCTCTTTTACCACCGAATGCTACGCTATTTTAAGTGCGCTCAATTTTATAAAATCAATAAAACATAAACAGTTTTTAATAGTGTCAGACTCTCAATCAGCTCTCAGCGCAATAAACTCTGTATCTTTCGCTTCTTCCTCTTCTCCTCTCACTTTTCTTATCAAAGCCGCTTTGTTGGATCTTCAGTCACTAGATCTTACGGTTGAGTTCTTATGGGTACCAAGCCACGTTGGTATTTCTGGAAATGAAATGGCGGACTATCTCGCTGGTAGCTCAAATAAAAACCTAAGGTGTCCGATTCTTAAAATTCCCGCCACTGATTTTCTTTTCCCCTCTTAGAGCTAAGCACGATCAAGCTTGGCAAAATAAATGGGCATCATCAGCTATACATTTTGCTAAGTGGTATAGATATATAACTCCGACGATCCCTTCTCAGATATGGTTCCTTAATTTACCTTTATCCAGACATCAAATTGTACAATTTTCGTCTCCGATTTGGACATAACTTATTACCAGCACATGCTTTCAAGTTATCCTTGAACCACTCCCCTTGTTGTACACATCACGATGACGAAGTTAAGTGTGATTTCAACCACATCATGTGGGACTGCCCGGCTTTCGTTTTCTTCACGTAAGAAATTATTTCAAATTTTAGCTCTTAATCATTTATCTCCAATAGAGTCTCATAACATTCTCAACTCGCATTCCACCCAAGTAATTCTAGCAATTCTAAATTTATAAAGGCTGCTGGATATTCAATTTAACTTTATAATAATTGTAATTTACTATCGGTTGCTTTATATTATATTAGTTTAGTCAAATATTTTTATTGTAGATAGTTTTTTTTTTCGTTTTTTTTTCTCATCATTCATATATATTATCTTATTTACTGTATTTAGTTCATCTTAAGTAATTGTTGAGCTGTAATAACTGTTGTTGAAAGCTAATAAAAAAAAAAAAATATTTGTACAATCCGGGAGCGTAAAATAATACTAGATCACGTTAGCAGGTCCACGCGAATTTTGGAAGATATCCAACAAGAACGAATCATATGACATATAATGACGGGCATGTGCTCCTTGCCCGGAAACATTAGGTAGACCGTCACGTTGTCGCGTTGTTTCGTAGCGACGTGGTTACTATTGCTGCTTGTCATCGAAAATTCGCGAGACTGCAATGTCGTCGGCAAGCACATCGTTGTCTTTGTGGAACTTTCCGGAGGGGATCGTGTCTACTCCAAAGACGTGGTCCGATCTCCGTCGTTCAATGCTACTCGAATAACGATCTGTATTGATCGAACACAGGTATGATTCAATGACCGTTGAAAAAGAATCTCGAGTATCATGTAGTACGTAATAATTGTCCGATACGCGGTTCAGAACCCAGACAGCAACAATGATAAATAACAATATGAACGCCTTTACTCGCATATCATAACATCTCAAATCACATTTCCTCGAGGCCCTCGTTTAGTATCTTAAAACCCTATGAAAATTGTTATCGATACGAAATTTACGAAAATTTGATCTCCATAATTCATCCTGCGCAGGTGTTAGAAATTGCGTTTGCGAAATATTAGATATAATAACGACGTCACTGCGTACATTATACTATATGTTTGGACAAGTCTTTCGTTTTAATTTGAAAAACGACTTAGTTTAGTGTCTTCGTCGGTACGAGATCTAACAATGGATAGTAAATAAAAACAATTCCATACCTAATAACCGAATTAATATTTTTTTTCATTACCTTACTAAAAACTATAAATTATATATATAAACATAAAAAACAATTAAACGATACTGTTCGAGAAGGACAGAAAGAGCCCGTTACGCTAAAGCTGTTCCTGTTCTGATGACTGGACGACGGTGACTTGCCAGCTGTTGCACACGCGAATAAATTGGTACGCTTATGTCCATCATGAATCGGGTACTTCTCCCGACGAATGTGGAACATGATCAACGACACTTTGTATTCGAACCAGCCGACCAGTCGTCACTACGACAGGTATTTTTGCTAGTCTTGAGTGGGACCAGTTCCGGTCGCAGTGCGATAACAGCGACCGTTGTACGTGAATATAATCACATATAATTACACTGGCACGTACACTTTAAATGTTTAATAAATATTCATTTACGTTTTACAATAACAGGAATGCAATCGTATTAATTTATTAGCGTGAATGACAATCGAAATTTTTCTGCGAAGTTGCAACACTTCTTCAAGAAGCTCGTACGCATCGCCGTGAAATCTGCAACGTTTAGAAGGATAACGTCGAAGTGTTTGGAATGTATATGCCGTAAGAATAGTTCGTGAGCGAATATGTTGAGATGTTGCGGTGAGTACAATATAATTGTGCGTCGTTCGGACACAATCGTCGTTTTGCCATATACCCTGTAAATTTCGAAAACACGACGAGGGTTAACTGCTATAAAATGTGTCTCAGAAAGTGCGACCTGTCGAAGTCTACGACATCGCGGACTACGGAGTAGTACTGACAGTAAGGGCTGACCGAGCTAATATCGAGGGCAATTTATCGCCTGTGGCATATTTTCTTGTCTCCACTAAGCTCAAAAATCGTGTTTATAGTTCTAGACGAATAGTAGTGAATTTCTCACATCGAAACCAAGGAGAAACGGCGACGCTCTAGTGATCATTGTCTGGAAATATCGGATCGACCGTCGCGTTGTCGAATTCTCTTGGTTTATTCGGCGCGAACGTGCTGACGCAAGTACCATTAATGAATATCACCTAGGGGTTGCTGGACTACGATACCGTCATCAAGTCTATCGTTGTCAACGTGGAAAACTTCCGGGAGGTCGCGTCCAACCGAATGGCGTGATCTGGTCTTCGTCGTTCAATGCTTCTCGGCCACTTTCTTCCTTCGATCAAACAGGGGTAAGAACCCAAACAGTACATCCGAAGTCTGCACTTACTCCATGCTTGAAATAACCATTTATCGTTTAGATGGGTGTTTTTTGTAAAAGCATTAACAGTTAAGGGGACACATGTAAGGAAATTGCCTAAGGTACTAAGACAGTTTACGTACCTTATAGCTGTGCGTATGATAATTTTACATATATATTTATATATATATATATATATATATTTAATATATATTAATATATATATACTAATTATATAATCAAATATGAATATATGTTTATTCACTTATATATGAAATTACGAGTAAAACGTGCATATGACTACAGTGGACTTACAACAACGATTTTGGTTGTTGCTGGACAACGTTGATCGCACATAATAATAATTTTAATATATAACAATCACACGATAACGTTCACAAAAGTTAATATTATTAATGTTACATGTGTATATGCGTGCGTGCGTGAATCATTATATTTATCCGTTAAATTTTTAGTTCACTTTATAGTCATTATCATAACATTATTTATGTATATTATATTGTACATTGATATTTGTATAAAAATATTATTCAAAGTAGCATAAGATGCCTCGCAAGTGTCACTGGCAGAAAAGGAAAAAACATCTTTTATACCAATTAAAATATTACTTTTATGATATTTTTTTAAACTTTAATTTTACTATTTTTTTTTTCTAAAGGATACAATTCACTATGCTTGGTAATTGGTCAATTTTTTAAATCGCAATTTTACATTCGAGAGGACTAAGTAAACAGCTATGTAAAAATCGTTTTTTATTTTTGAATCCAGATTTCAAAATTTTAACTGCAGTTTTACCTCCTATACTTCATGAGTTTGAACTGGACGTCGAAAATCAACTTGATAATGTAAGACTAGCGCGGAAGAAGACAAGCCTATTCCTATTCCTGTGATTGATATAAGATATGATGTATTTATTCACGGAACAAGAATGAAACTGAAAGAACCACTTCACTGTAGACGCGAAGGTTGTAAAGTAGATACGAAGTTAAATGCACTAAATATTATGTTTGTTTGTGTTTGTCAAAATGTAAAACTTAACTTAACATGTTTTGAGTTACATCATAATGTTAAATATTTCTATTTATATTTTTCTTGTTTTTATTAAAACACATAATTTTAATTTTATAATACAAAAAAGGATTAAAATTTATAAATTCAAAATGTGTACATAATAAGTTATTTTTTACAGGTAGTAATACTGGACCCTTACAATTGTGAAGGTATGTTTTCTTGCCCTCCACGTTGAATTAATTTTCTTCAGTAGTTTTTTTAATTCATTTAATGTTTATATAGAAAATTAATGCAAGTAATATGAATCAAAAAAAAATTAAAATATTGTTTTCGGTCTGTAAAATTTAATATCAACGGACAATAATAAAAATTTATCAAAAATTTTCAAAAAAAAATACTAAGACTTTAAAATTAAATGAATAGTTTTTGGGAGGGAGGAAAATTTTATGACGCATCTTTTCTACAATTTTATACCATTTGTTCTCACGACTGAATTGACGACTGAAGAAAAATAAAAATAAGATGTTGATCTATCCCAAAGGTATTCCACTTTTATAATGCGATTTTTTTTTCATTGAATCTTTCACATGAAATGAAAAAAAACACTCGTTTTAAATTATTTACCACGAAATAAGCATATGATAGAAACCATTATTACACCAATTCTACGAAATATATGCCTTTAATAAAACACTACAACAGTATTCATATATGATGTTTTTTAATAATACATTACCATTAATATTTTAATTATTGAAATTCAATGTTAAAAACGTTGTACCGTTTATTTGAGAAAAAAATACATTTGTACTGTTCACAATTACAAGCATAACCAGGGAATGTTTTGTGTATAATCTGAAAGTATAATCATACTCATAATAAAAATATATATTTCAGATTTGAAGTGAACGGCGAGGCAGATTGATTTTCATGGGAATCTGTTGATTTTTCTAGACGTAATACCGTGCACTTTTTTAAAAGTAACAAGTTATATTAACACGATTGTAGATTGTTAACGATCACGACCGATCATTCGAAAAATTGGGAATGTTATACGATGAGCTGCAGATATTAATCTGCAATAACTGAAGGCAACAAAATGACTCGACAATATCCGGTAATGACAATTCATAAAGTGTAAGAGATAATATTTTTAGTAACGAGACGACAAATCCCCTGATCCTAACGTTTTGTCTAGCGTGCTTTCATATATTCTTGTGCGGTCTACATTTTCGGGGATATTTTTAATGTTGTACACAGTTCGACTAAAGTCGTATTCGCGTAATAATTTTCCAAAATGTAAGCACTAATGGGATTAAAAAGGGTAAAAAGGCTTAAAATGGTAGATGTAGAATACATAAAAAAATAAACACTATGGCAAACGAAGTTGCACGGACGCCCTACGTTGTTTAAAAAACCTTTTAAAAATAAAAAAGATATTAAAACATATCATTCTAACCCCCGGTGAAAATAGTTTAGATTATTTAATAGGTTTTTTGTTATATAAGAAACAAACGCATCTTCTAGATACACAATAACAAATCTTTAATGCCTTTCTGATGCCGGCCTTACTTTAATTCTGGGGTCGGTAAGGCTGGAGGGAGCCTGTTGCAGTAAGCAAATCCCTGCCGACCTGGCGGTAGGATAAAACGCGGAGAGAGTCACTCCTAAAAACTAACTATGTATAAAATGTACGGATGGTTTGTTCCACCCCAGGGTCATCGAACCTCCAGGGTCGGCAGTAGTGGATGGATCCGGGGTAAAATCCGGGTCCAACGTGCGGGCTCACTAAGGTCGCCATCATGCAACCGCGATGACAGGGGGTGGTTACCAGGCCCCCTTTGTTCTATTCGGCAACTGGGAAAACGAACTGCCCGTCCGTTCGTCGGGGCCGAGATGCCTGTGGCCCATTTCCACTACGGACTGCATGTGTCCGGGAGAAGTGTCCAATGGACATGGCCGTGTCAGAGAGACTTTTCCCATGGGCTTTGAAAAACGACCGACGCCGAATCAAAAGAACGATTCCATGGACATTGACGTGGTTTTGTACGCCCGAAATCAGAAGACGATCCCATTGACTTCGAATCGATGGACGCGCGAGTCCAGGAGACGTCTCCATGGACTTCGATGCGTCCGATCGCAGAGTCAGGCGACGTCTCTATGGACTTCTAGCCTGTCGATTCGAGTCCATCAGAGCTCTCTAATTACTCGTACGTATCGCACGTAGAGTAAGGGAACTCTCTAAGACTTGTAACGGTGTTCGAGGCAGAGTAAGGGACGTCTCTATGGATTTTGGCGTGGCCGACGCAATCATCATATACATCTATACGATCCCGACCCCGATTATCAACACAACCGATTCTCATAGAGATGGACGTCGACGATACCCCTATGCGAGGCCCCAGGTGCATTCTACAATTGGCCCTATTAAGATGCCATACACTTAATGCGTACGTATACAATAGTGCGATTGAATTCACGGTCTCGTAGCGCGCCCGCATGCTATACAACCCAAACATACAACAACGCTGCGCTCCGGTTTGAGGTCCGAGTACGCCAAGGTCGTGTAAAAACCGATATATTCGAAATGATTCTGATTCCTCTAGGGATTTATAATTATATTTTTAAAGAATTTTGTAACAAGAATTGTTATGAACGATTATATCAAACGCTGTTGTTATAAAGATAAGATATAATATCATGTGACGCTGAAAAAGAATATGAAAAAATAAAAAGTAAATCCAGACATATGTTAAACAACTCAACATAGAGAATTGCCTTAAAATCGATATAGAACAACTCACTTACGTGCGAACGAATCGAATAAGAAAAGGTGTATATTTAACCATTAATAATATGAATATTTTATGTAATGTTTATAGAAAATTATAATTTCAGATTGTATATAAATGTAACACGATCACAAATAAATTAATTAATTTTGTTGTAAATAAAATTTCTGCATTATTTCTTTAATTAATATCACGACCCAATAACAAAAATTATCGCGATAATGTATTTCATAAATTTATAAATCGTTTATTAGTCGGAAACGAATTTGATTGTGTACATTTCACATCAAAAACAAATACAATTATACATTTTTTTGTGTTGATAGTAAATTCGATATTCTTTTAAAATGTTTGCATCTCCATGATGCCTATTTGTTTTCACGGTACGTACTATGATCAGAGGGGTTTGCAAGGGTGTGATGACTGAGATACATTCCTCGTGCTCAATCTCTATGAGATCAATATTTTCACATACATTTTTGATGTCCTTTATGAAACACATCACGTATCCGAACAAGCTGCGGTACAATCAGGGTTTACCAATAACCCGAAATCGTCGTACAAAACCGTTGTCTGAGGCGATTTCTAGATTATTACAAAATGTTTAAGTATCATACATTGATAGAGACAAAAATATATAATACCTCTTATATGAATCCACCTAAAGATCAACTAAACAAACAAAAAGTAAAAATGTTCAAAACAGCATGAAAAACATATGTGAAATTGACCCTACGCAGCAGGATAAACCGTAATTTCGTATCCTGTGAAGTTGTTTACAATATATTTTTAATCCCGTTTTTATTTCCATTTCATAATAAAACAAATGCAATGCGGTTTGTAATTATTGGGCAGAAAGAAAATTCGAATGTTTTTAAAACGCCAATGTTACATTCTGTCAACCTTGGCAACGGAGTAATCAATTGTTTAATAATACACATTAAATTCTTCAATATTCCGTATTTGAATGCGAACATGCGAAATTTATATCGTCAGAGTGTAACTCGAAAATCGTACATAAACACGAGAAAATTTATTTCATCGTATTGAACGCATGTGTCATCCTATCTGAACTTCGATGTGTGAAAACTACCACGTGTAGAAAGCTGACGGTGAAGTGTGCAGAATGCAAATCCTGTAAGAAATATCTGTGGTGCTAGCATTGTTATAAGATGTCGTCGTAAGTTAACAACATAAAACGCGCGTCATCACTCGTATACATTCGATTATATGAAATACATACACATCATCAACTTTCGAATAAAGAAATACGCAGAGTAACACATTGATTTTTTCAGGAGAGCTTTATAGAAACCGCCCCGCAGAGCCCTCTTTCCCTCCACCCTCAAACACAGCCGAAAAATCGCCTTTTTTACGTTTTAAGTTACGTTGCCCAATTTATTGGTAAATATATGTTGATCTTTCTACAATGAAATGTAAAAAATATATCACAAAGCAGAGACTAACGGTCCACAAATTTTCAGTGTATATACAGGAATATATTATTGTAAAATATGAAACAGATATTTTTTTTTAATTCGTAAAGTCCTTTTTCTAAATTTTTTCATTTTTTATTAAATTTTTCTTTTTAAAATTATATCTAACATTTAAAAAAGCTTTTTTGCATAAAATATATTTGTAACGGGTTAGAATTAAGCAATAATACTACTACACTGTACCCGTAATAACAAAATCTTTAAAAATAATTATTAGTAATAACCATTGCTGTGTATTTTTAAATTGCATTACCATAAATTATTTTTGAAATATTGCATGCATTTATTGTATGAAATAAATGTCAACATTGTAAACATTCAAATATAAACTAACGACATCTTAAAAATGCGAAATATGCATGTCAAAACTAGAAATACGTATTTATATAAAAATTGTTTATTTGATAACTTTTGATAAATTTTATTTTTAGCCACAAAATTAAAATATTATAAATGTACTCACATAATAATATATACTACAACTTCACTTATAATTTGTAAAGTTTTAATCTCTTTCGTACCAGAAAATTAACAATAAATTTTCACATATAGAAAAGGTATGTTTTGGTTTTATACTACATTAGTATTATACGATTAACCTTCAATGTAACAATTGCACTTTACATTCGGAGATTGTTTTGAATATTTTCGAATTTTGAATAATCGTCTATTTTTGCTCCAAAATATTTTATACCATGAAAATGGAACTCTATTCTACTGATGTAAAGCTGCAAAAATTTGAAGTATAACGATATCGTAAACTTGTTAATTCTTATTTACAAATATTATTTAGTTATACATGTTTATTGAGCACTGTTAATATTGGTTAATTGCTGTTTTCCTTTATTACTTTTTAATGTGACGAAATTTGTTCAAAATAATGTCTTAGATGATCTCTTTCAGTATTATTTGTCGGTTTTGGGCCATTGTAAAAAAAGAAATTATCAAATTATGTACACATTATACTATGATTTACTTTTTCTAACGGATCAAGATTAAATAAAAAAAAAATTCATCTGGAATATATGCCATTAATATTTCGATAAAAACAAAAGGCTAGCAAACGACCATCAGCGTCAGTCTTTTCAACATGAGAAACAAAGTTTCTTGCATAAAAACTTTTTTCCTTTATTTTTTTCTAGTGATTCTTATAAGAGTTTTAAACGTATCCATTTGGTAGAGTTTGATTGGTCTGGTACACTTCCTTTCGGATACTTCACCTAAAAGTTTTTGTAATCTAGGTTGCTCAAATTATTAATGGAATGTTAGCACTTAGAATGCTTTGAGTAAATGAGTATTAAAACATGATTTTTTTTAGTATATTTTTGAAAAACAAGTAATTTTTTGAGATTAGCTTTTTTACTCTTACACATATTTATGCTTTAAATGTGTTTTTTCGGTTTTAATGTTTTAAAAATTTTTTTATCGCTTGCTATTTTAAGAGACTAGTTTACCCAAAATGAATTTTATTATCCTGTTGAAATTACATTCGTTTTCCGAATTTCGAAATATAATTTTGTTATCCTGCCTACAGAGTTTCTTTTTCTTAGGTTAGTTTTTTTTTCCCGCGTTTTTATATTTATTTACCAAAAAAACAGAGAATGACACACACTAGAGGCGAACACACTTGAACGCCAACGTAAATCGTCTAATGAATTTACGTATATTTATTATTTGTCAAACGATGAAATGAAAATTATTATCAGTTCTTTTTTTAGTCTAAATATAACTAGTATCAATTTCGGGTGGTAGACATAAACTAAAGTACTCTGCCGATGCTGCATAAATCTATTTCTATTAACCACAATTTGTCCTTTGATAAACACAACCGTATATGGAGTATTCCTGATAATTTATTGCTTTATAAATGAATACACTATAACAATTTTCCGTTAAAGTTTAATTATGCGATATTTTAATACTACACGCACCATTCATTCTGTATCCCAATTTATTTATTGACAAATTTTTGAAATAATAATATAAAAATTTTACTTGAAAAGAATTTAAGAAATATCCCAAAAATTGACAAATTAAATTAAAAAAAAAACAAATTTTATAATTTTAAATTACAAGTAGACATGATTCAAAGAAAACATGAAAATATCAATAATATGCTCTAATCCCTCAAATATTCACAAATTGCAATATAGATTTGTCGTTAAAAACCTAAACCAGTAAGTATCTACATACTTAAAATACTTGGGCTCTTCTGGCTCAAAAATAATTTGTTACACAGATATGTTATGTTCATGGCAAGAAAACAAAAATTGTAATAATAACATTTATAAGTCCTTTACTCCCAAATAAATCAGGTTTGCGTTTTATTCGTCCGATACAACACACGGTTTGTGGCGTTTCGCTCGCTTATCTACGACGCGATAATTTTTAATTTAAATGATCCTGTCAACAATTGATTTTCTATTCTCGAACGTCACAGTGTAACGTTGGCCCTTTGTCCGTTTGGGCCCGGTCGGCATGTCGCCGTCACCGGGCCCGCAATCGGGTTTTGCCCCCCCTTTCTAATAAACCAGCCACCCCATCATTTAATATCGGTAATAACCGACAATCACA